>CM070007.1:16526378-16815619 GCA_036247105.1 Cirrhinus mrigala | reverse complement strand
TTCACATGCTTCTGTTTAAGAAATCCATGATTCCTCTGTCAAGAAGCCGTTGGCTGAATCAATACTGATTAGAATGAGAGTGAGTGTGTCTGCTGAAGTCTAGAGTTTATTTACTTTACTGGCAGTATGTGTTACTTGCATTATGTGTTAATTCTAATGTAGGCCAGTGTTTTTGTCTGTGGTGTCTCAAACAGTAACCTTTTTTTTTTAAGAATAATTAGTAAGAGTAATTAGTTTTTATTAAGGTATGTTACAAATCAGTGAAACTGAACAGTTTGTTTAGTGTTTTATGTTTAAAACAAAAAACTAAATAATTAATTTAATAGCTAAGCATAATGCAACAAAAATATGTTCAAGGACAGAAAGAAGCAGTCACCCTTTGGCACTGTGTCCACAATCTTGCATAATAATCTGCATTTCTGCTACCTCATACTACGGAGAGCAAACACCTTGGTTGCTCACCCATCACAAGACGCTGATCCAGACAGAGAGTGTCTCTGTTTTAAGAAATGCCACCCCACGAAGGTTTTACAATAATTCATATATATCTCTAGTGTAGGACTACATATATTTTTGTAAACTCAATAGGTTGGTTGCCTGAACAACTAGGATAATCATCTTAAACTTCCTGTATTAAATAATATGGTTTCAGGCAGGGGTGTTTCTAGTCTTTCATCAATACTGGGACACAGGCCGCCCATCAAGTGTGCACATATTTTGATACTCTTTTTAATATGGAAGAGAGTAGTTCGCGGCACACAGGATAAAGAGTGGCTTCACCATTGACAATCAATAGAATTCATTTGCAAGTTTTGTTTTCTACAATGGATTATAGGTAAATATCCACCTCATCTAGCACTCTTTTTCATCTAGCACTCTGTCTTACAAAATGTCATGTTACTATTTTAGTGTAAGATACCACTGCAGATTTTTCAGTGTGCGAGTGAACCATCCTAATGAATGAAAATGAATCACAATGAAAAAGCTCATAGATCAGAATTTTTACACCACATTCGCTTTTGTTCATATATTATCAGGTAGGTTTAGGTGTAGTGCAGATGGTACGTTACATAAAATTTAACCCTACCCCTTACAATAAAGCAAAAACGCTAATTATTGTACAGTGCACAGAGCTGGGTAGGAACTGATTACAAGTCCTCTAGATTATGTAATTAGATTCCAAAAATTAAGGACTTGTAATTACATTATATTACATTTTAAAATAGCCGTAATCAGACTACAGTTACTTTTTTAATGCTTTACATTATTTACACAATAGCAATAAATGATTCATAATTTATTGATTCTCCCTAATTGTTCTTTTTCATCTTTTACATTTTTATTTGTAAAATAGCCTACTGCTTATATACATTTAGAAAGTCTTCAAGTTTTGTGGACATTCAAACAAAGATCGGTCATTACTTAGGTGGCGAAACAGCATTTGTCCACTAATTTACAATAGTCATTTCATTTTTAAGAAGTGTTTCAACACTGTATAAACTACTGATGAACACATTAATTTGTATTTGAATTATCACTCAGTAGGTTATTTAACCGTGTATTTCTGTGTCTTTGGAAGGCTTTTGTCTTTCAAACATTAAATGCACAAATTCACAGAAACATTTTTGCCGTCTGATCCTCTTTCACCTAATATATTTACTTGAAGTACCTCTAAGATTTTAAAATGAATATTTAAATAATTAAATATCACATTTGCATGTTCATTGGTTTTCTGACATTGGTTATGGTCACATGACATGCAGGTAAACAAATAAAACATTTAAAAAAAAAAAATTAATTATTTAATTTTTTTTATTTATTTTATTTCTATTTTAATTTATGATTTAATTAATTATTAGCTTTTCATTAAACTCATAAACCCCCTGCAGTTCTTTCACAAACACCTGTTTGGGAAACTGTGATGTAATGTTCATGTTGTTAATAACAACAAATGTATTATATTTTCTTACTCTTTGTATATTTATGTCAGTATGGTACAAGATTATCCTGTTTAAATCATTGTGATAAACGAGTTAGGTCAAAAGTAATCTAAAAGTAATCTGATTATATTACCTAAAAAGTGTAATGTAATGGATTACATTACTTTGGATTATTTTGGATTACACTACACTGTAGTGCCACTCAGTGGACATTTAATTTGGAAACTGCAGTGATATACTTGTTGGTACGTATTTTGCATCTTGCGAAAAAGTTCCCACAGGTACATTTTTGTCATGAGACCAGATGGTCTAAACCTATAATCGATAGTGTTAACATAAGAAATCTTAATAATAGATCTTATAAAAATGTGTTTGCCATTTAGCCCTTTTATTGTGACTTGTGTTTCACTGGACTTGTACCCGAGAGTTCTGCAATGCAAGTGCAGTTCTGTACCAGGTGAGCTATCGAGCAAGTTTACTATATCAGAAAAGACATATGAAGCTGGTTAAGTGATGCAAATGACAAAATGTATAGTTTACAAATCATGCACTATGGTCAAAGCATCTTGAGGTCATAATATATAACCACAAGAAAATAAGTCTTTTTACTCATTAAAGTTTTTTACTGATTCATTTGCCACTGTAATTGTAAGTGGTGTGAAAAGGAATAAACGTTGTTGGTGTTTTACTGCCTCTGGTATTCATTTCAGCTGGAAACTACATTGAGATGCACAAATAGATACATTTTTCAGAGTTTTTTCCAAAATTAAGGTGGAGGCACAATTTCCAGTAAGCACAGGTTGTGTTTGGGGGTTCTTGTGTTTGAGAACCACTAGTCTAGTCAGCTATTAGTTGACCACTGTTACTCAATCCTATTGTCTAGTAAAGCCTGAAATTATGAATATAAAGTTTTAGATACTGAGACTATGTTGAAATCATCATCTTTTATTCTTGAGATGCCACTTCTTTGTCGTCTCTCTGGACTGTCTCTCTTATGATCTGTATCAGTGTATTGATCAGTGCTTGATGTCGGCCCCTTGCCAATTCTTCATTCTGCAACCTCAAGAAAGATCTCCAATCTCTATTTGCCACAGTCGTCCAGTCCCTATTCGAGCGCCAATCATCAAAAGGACTTCTATTTCAGTGCGAGTGCCCTTGTCTTTTCTCTATCTCTGAAGTGAAGAGGCAGGGCGAGATAAGAGAAAACAAACGAGATACTCTGCTGTGGTGACAAACGCAGTGCGCTTCCTTCAGCTTTCAGTATGCAGAAGCTTCTGTCTGGAGACGTGTCAGGAGAGAAACGTTGGCTTGAAGGTGAGCGTGAGTGGCAAACATATAAGCTCTCCTTTTACCCCAGGAAACCTTCTCACTTCCACCTCCTGCGAAACGTAGATCAGGCTCTATGTCTGTTTGTGTCTTTCAAATGTAGGGAATATTCTTATGGCATCTCTAGGAAAAACAGAGATGGGATTGAATACTGATGAAAAATCATAATAGGAGTTCTTTGAAGAATCTGAATTCCAGAATTTTGCATGTATTTTATGTGTCATACACGTAATTTTTCTGAACATATTAATGGCATATCTTTAGTAGAGAGTGTCTGTGAAACACGCTTGTGTAGTCTGATAGTCTGGCATCATATTTGCTGTGGCCATGATTAGAATTGGGAAAAACATATAAAATATATATACAAGCCTTTAGATTGTACAGCAAGTACATATCTTGATATTTATGTATTACTGTGGAAAAGAAATATATACAGTGCCTTGCGAAAGTGTTCATACCCCTACATTTTTTTAGTTTTATGTTGCTGCCTTATGTTAAACTTCTTTAAATGCTTTTTTCACACATCAGTCTACACTCCATACATCATAATGACAAAGCACAAAATTGATTTGTGACAACTTTGTAAAGTAATTAAAAAAAAAAAAAAACTGAAATAAGTACGTTGCATAAGTATTCATACCCTTAATTCAGTACTTAGCTGAAGCACCTTTACAGCCTCAAGTCTTTTTAATCCACATCAGCATTTGGGAATGATCTGCAATTCTTCTCCTCACCTCTTCACCTCTCAAGCTCTGTCAGGTGGGATGGGGCAAACACAAATTGTCAGGTTTCTACAGAAATGTTTGATTGGGTTCAAGCCCAGGCTGTGGCTGAGTCACTCAAGGACATTCACAGAGTTGTCTATAAGCCACTCTTGCTGTGTGCTTAGGGCCATTGTCCTGTTGGATGGTGAACCTTCTGCCCAGTCTGAGGTTATGAATGCTCTGGACTGGGTTTTCATTATAAGGACGTGATGTGTGGCCAAGTATGGTGACCCATTCTTCTGTAGGTTTCTCCAATCTCCACATATGATCAATCTTGGTCACCAGTCTAACCAAAACCATTCTCCATCAATTGCTTATTTTGGCCAGGAGGCCAGCTCTAGAAAGAGTCCTAGTTGTTCCAAACTTCTTCCATTATGGATACATGCTTCTGTGAACCTTCAATGCAGTAGAATGTTTTCTGAACTCTTCCACAGATGTGTGGCTTGACACAATTCTGTTTCTGAGCTCTACCTTTAAACCTTTTATTAAGACGTGTGTGCCTTTCCAAATCATACCCATTCAATTGAATTTGCCACAGGTTATCTTCACAAGTGTAATAACATCTACAAGCAATATGAATGCTCCTAAGCTAAATTTCAAGTGTTTCAGATAAGAGTGTGAATACTTATGCAATAGAATCATTTGAGTTTTTTATTTTTAAAAATTTGAAAAGATGTTAAAACTTTGCCATTATGGTGTATGGAGTGTAGACTGATGTGGGAAAAAAGTTATTTAAAGCAGTTTAACATAAGTCATCCATTTAATATGCTAATTAAAAAAACTGTTAATGATTTTAGAGTAGTTTTGAGTCAAATTAACAAATTCTACCAATTCTAACTTGGCTTTTGCCACTCAATCATAGCTGCTTTTAAAACATATCATACTCATGAGTTGCAAGATAATCATGAAGATCATTTCTGTCTTCAAGGAAAGCGAAAAATTAAAATTAAAGCCATGACAATATTCATAATGTTGTTTAATTTCTGCAACAACATCATGAATATACCGTCACGACTAATAATTAAACCCAATTCCTTTTTTAAAGCAAAAAAGGTTAATTTATACATAAGCACTACCCTAATGCTGAGTGCACATAAATAACTTAAACTTATAAATGCAGAACACAACTCATCAGTTCTGTCTGAGCATAAGTCTGTCTGCTCATGCTGTTCCTGTTGCAGTGTGATAACTGACTTTAAGACCAAGCCAAATATCGAGAAGATTCTACATTACACTGACTCCATTCCTCACTACAGTTCAAGGTTTCTGTTTCAGTCTTTGAAACTTGTCAAAATGTATACTTGCAGAAATTACATTAACATTTTAATAATCAAACTATTTAATAAAATACCCAATTCCTCATTATACATGACCTTTTTAATATTAATAGTTTAATATCAAAATGCAGGAATAGTATTTTATTCATTTGTTAATTAGCGTAATAATTCCTGAGGTGGAGCACTGTGGTGATCTTCAAATTGTAAGAAGACTATGCAAAGCTCCACTCGTTGTCTCAGTGGGACGGCATGAACAATGTAATTAAATTCATTAGTGGAGTGAAGCAGGAGGCTCCTCCAATCAGACTTTGTGATGTGGCTACAGAAACAATTCACCTCTTGAAGGATGGGAAATGGATTTGTTATGGCAGAAGCCCCTGCAGGGGCAGAAGGACACTTGCTTGAAGAGAGAGGGGATATTTTGAGGACCGAATGAAACTGACAGGATGGTGAAGCGCACAGTGGCTCTACGCACAACACAGTTTGACAAATGACAGCAGAACTGTAAAAGCAGCGAAGAACTGCACGAGAAACTACAATGATTTGACATGAATTGTGGAAACTACAACTTAGTCAACATAGGATTTTCAGAATTTTTTTTTTTCACACCGCAGAGCACTTATGCCGTGAAGACCTCATGTGGTGTCCTTGCTCTGTTGGAAATGTGTTGCCCGGGGTTTTCTTTCTTGCTGCAGATGCATTGCTTGCCCAGAGTGTCTAAGCTTGTTGGTGACATGACCAAGATTTTGGTATCCTGACAGTGTTTGGTGCTTTTGGGTGTGCTGGATTTGAATGACAAGCAATGTCCTGATGAATTAACATAATGAATAAAAACACAGCCGTATAACTGTTTGTGATATAATTGCTCCTCCACTGTTCTCTTTGTTTTTGTATGCATGAAATTAGGTCAGTCACAATGTCAAAATAACGAGCTGCTATTGTCTAGTACATACTATTATAATAATAATTAATAATAGCACTAATTAGTAGTCTTTTTTTTTAGTATTTAGAACTTATGCAAGCATTTCATATATTAATAGTATAATAAATTAGTATATTATAAATATTAATTGTGACATTCTGAAATGTATCTTTATATGTTTCTATTTCACGTTTGCCTTCATTTTTTTTTTCCAGGTGGTGAAAATGATGATCATCGTAGTGGTGACCTTTGCCATCTGCTGGCTGCCGTACCATGTCTACTTCCTTGTTACGGGGTTGAACAAGCAGCTGGTTAGATGGAAGTTTATTCAGCAGATCTATTTGTCAGTCATGTGGCTCGCCATGAGCTCCACCATGTACAACCCCATTATTTACTGCTGCCTGAACAGCAGGTAAGACTCAACTTAGAGCATGCCACTGCGATTTATGACATAAATGCATTTTGTCATAGAAACATGAGTGTTGTTCCCTCTGTTTGTTGCATGAATCATGCAGTAATGGACACACTTGAGATGCTCCTCTTCCTGTGAAATATTACTCATCAGTCAATGATTGAAATGAAAGAGTTATTAATAATCAGTCCAAGTGAAGGACAGGGACAGGAAGCTTAAGCTGACTCAGTGTGAACTTCCCTTTTTAACAATTTTGAGTTATGAAAACTAACGTCCAAATGTTGACCCAAGATTGATTCCACTTGGTCCTAAAAATAATATCCAGTAGAATTAATTAATAATATTAGCATAACACTTTTCCCACCCTGAAATGTTTTCTTTTTTTATGTTGCAAAGACTAAGATTTTTAATGTTTTTTTAAAGAAGTCTCTTCTGCTCACCAAGCCTGCATTTATTTGATCAAAAGTACAGCAAAAAGAGTACAATTTAGAAATATTTTTACTATTTAAAATAATTGTTTTCTATTTGAATGTATTTAAAATGTAATTTATTCATGTGATTTCAAAGCTGAATTTTTAGCATCATTACTCCAGTCACATGATCCTTCAGAAATCATTCTAATATTCTGATTTGCTGCTCAAAAACATTTATTGTTATTTATTGTGAATATTACTATATGAGTATAATGTTTCAGGTTTCTTTGGTGAATATAACGTTCAGAAGAACAGCATTGATCTGAAATAGAAATATTTTGTAACATTATAAATCTCTTTATCATCGCTTTTGATCAATTTAAAGCATCCTTGCTAAATTAAAGTATTAATTTCTATTAAAAAAAAAAAATACTGACTCCAAGCTTTTGAATGGTATAATGGCTTTTTATTTCAGATAAATGCTGAGCTTTGGATTTTTCTATTCATCAAAGAGTCTTGAAAAAAAATGTACACAGCTGTTTTAAACATTGATAATAATAATAATAATTTAAAAAATGTTTCTTGAACAGTAAATCAGCATATTAGTATGATTTATGAAGGATCATGTGACACTGAAGACTGAAGTAATTATGATGAAAATTTAGCTTTGATCACAGGAAAAAATTACATTTTAAAATATATTCAAATAGAAAGCAGTTATTTTAAATAGTAAAAATATTTCACAATATTACTGCTTTTGCTGTATTTTGGATCAATGCAGGCTTGGTGAGCAGAAGAGAATACTTAAAAAAACACATTAAAAAATCTTACTGTTCAAAAACTTTTGACTGGTTTAACATGAAGAGGTGCATTTACATAAATTATTAAAGGGAAACGTTACGCAAAAATGACAGTTCTGTCTTTATTTACTCATTTTACTGTTGTTTCCAACACATATGCTGTTATTTTATCCTATGGAACATGTGATGGTTCTTAAAAGTTTTCCTTTCTTGCTCCAAAAGAAAGAAAGGAAGAAAGTTACAAATTGAGGGTGAGTGAATAATGAAAAAAAAAAAGTTTCAAGAGCTATTTCAATGCAGACTAACAAATCTTCATTCTTCCCATGCATAGCCGATAGAAAATAAGCCATGCAGACGTGAATGTTATGACAATAGCATAGGGACTATTAGAAGGCCTTTTAGAGTCAATGATTTTGTCCAAGGTTTTAATTAAAGGAATGTTCCTGGTTCAATACAAGTTAAGCTCTATTGACATCAACCTTGCTGTGTCGTCGATCACCACGGAAGAAAATCCTGACATCCTTTAGTTTGTTAAAAACCACCAGAAGTCATGTTTACAGCAGTGCACTTGCAATGAAAGTCATTCAGGTGAATGCTTTGATTAAAACGTTTACAATAAAGAAACAATATTGCAAATAGGATTAGTGTAATTAAAAATGTAAATGCTTATGTCCAGCTTCCAACTCCAATCATGACCATTTAAAGCCAGTAAATCTAACCAGAGAAGCACTGTGAAGAAAAAAAACACAGAAGTATTACATTGGTGGCAAAATATATACATCTAGGATTATTTGAGTTAAATTATTTGTAATAAATATTTAGGATTTATTAATTTAAGATGAAAAATATTAAATCTGCCCACTTGAACATGTATGGGGAAATGCACATCTGTTTTTTTTTTAATTTAATAGAAATCATTGGCATGAAATGGCTGTCTCAGGTTTGGTTAAAGCATACTGTACCTTACTGTGAGTGCTGTATATAAGTCTGTAATATGGCTCCCCATAAAATGTAGCTAATGACCTTTATACAGCTCTGCAGTTTTTTTTGTTTTTTTTTTGAGCGCTCTACCGGTTGTAGCCTGGCAACCGTTGCTATCCACCATTAACTTGATCAGGCTGGGACAGCCATAGCATTGACTTTATGTAAATGCACCACAGATGGAATACATGGCTAAAATGCAAGCCTGGATAATAAATAATCCACATCTAATTTCTTCAGGTCCCATTTGGCTTAGTTTGAAATGACACAGTACCAGAGCATGACAATTTGCAACCATACGCTATTCAATAACCAGAAAATAATTATCAAAGAGTTGAATACAACAGGGAAAAAAAACCCCACAGCTGCCATTTTATGTACCTGGCAGTTTTTGATTATTAAAAATACATAGCGTAGGGTTGTTATGTTGGCAGTAGCCTCTGACATCTAACCTGTGATATTGGTTTTCTCTTTGTCCTGTGCAGTCACTTGGACTTGACAAATTGATTGTGTTTAATGGCTTTTGGCCATCTACAAAGATTTTTTTTTTTCCATTCTCATTTTTATGAAAGCCTGTTTCCACCTCAAGAGTAAAAAAGATAATTGTAAAACAAAGTTTCATATAAGAAACTGTAAGAAATTTATAGTTGCAACATACAGTGCCTTGCAAAAGTATTCATACCCATTCATTTTTTTTTTTCATGTTTTATGTTAAACTGCTTTACTTTTTTCCACATCAGTCTGCACTCCATACACCATAATGACAAAGCAAAAACAGAATTATCACAACTTCGTAAATTAATTAAAAATAAAACACTGAAATAAGTACATTGCATAAGTATTCATACCCTTAACTCAGTACTTATCTGAAGCACCTTTACATCCTTAAGTCTTCTTGGGTATGATGCAACAAGCTTTGTGCATCAGCATTTGGCAATTATCTGCCATTCTTCTCTTCACCTCCTTACCTCTCAAGATCTGTCAGCTTGGATGGGGGCTGGGAGATAATTTCAGGTTTCTCCAGAAATGTTGGATTGGGTTCAAGCCCAGGCTCTGGCTGGGACACTCAAGGACATTTACAGAGCTGAGTGACCATCAGCTTCTTGGTCACCAGTCTAACCAAGGCCCTTCTCCATCAATTGCTCAGTTTGACCAGGAGGCCAGCTCTTGCACGAGTCCTGGTTGTTTCAAACTTCTTCCATTAAGGGTAATAGAAATTACATGCTTCTGTGAAACTTCAATGCAGCAGATTTTTTTCTAAACTCCTCCCCAGATGTGTGGCTTGATGCAATCCTGTTTCTGAGCAATACAGGCAGTTCTTTTGACCTCAGGGCTTGGTTTTTGCTCTGATATAATTTAGACCTTTTAATTAAGACGTGCATGCCTTTCCACATCAAGCCCATTCAGTTGAATTTACCACAGGTTAACTTCACTCAAAGTATAGCAACATCTACAAAAATATGAATGCTCCTAAGCTAAATTTCAACTGTCCAGATAAAGGTATGAATACTTATGCAATGGGATCATTTAAGTTTTTTATTGTAATAAATTTGCAAAAAATGTTAAAAACCTGTTTTTTGCTTTGCCATTGTGGTGTATGGAGTATAGATTGATGTGGAAAAAAAGTTAAAACAGCTTAACATAGCACATAACAAAACGTGAAAAAATAAGGGGTGTGAATACTTTCGCAAGACACTGTATATGAAATTGTATCCGTAAATGAAATATATCAGATCATGCATAAATGTACAAATAATATTGCATTTTCCCCCATCGATTTGTCCAGTTTTTCATCTGTTTTTTTGTATGTTCTGATTTGTGTTCAGGTTTCGGGCTGGCTTTAAACGTGTTTTCCGCTGGTGCCCGTTTGTGCGGGTGTCAGACTATGACGAGCTCGAGCTGCGGGCCATGCGGCATAAAGTAGCACGTCAGAGCAGCATGTACACACTCTCACGAATAGAGACCACCGTCGTAGCCGTGTGTGACCCCTCAGAGCCAAGTGGCCACCCAGGCCGGAAGAGCCTTCACAACCACCAGCACAACGGCTGCTCCAACCCAAAAAAGATCAAAGAAGTAACATACATGCAGAGCGACCTGAAGGAGGAATTCTGCTAAGATGGACTTTGATGTAAGATTCACACTGAAGTATCAAGCACAGCCATTTTAACAAAGCCTCATTTTGTCATATCAGTAATTGAATATGCTAATATATAACACATAAACAGCATCCTTATACAGTAAATTTTCCAAAAATGTGTTTTATGGAGCATGTCTGGTTTGAGTCACCCCCAGCACTCATCATCACAAAGACCAATATTGTCCAACATCTGAGGAGCACTTTGTCCGTAGCCGAAATTGTAGATAGCGGTTGCCCTTTGATGCCAATCAGGTGCTCTTTTCTTTCATCATATGCTTAGCAAGGTTAGAATGCTCAAGCCCAAGTTTTGATTTCTCCCAGGAACTGAACACTCAATTCTTGTTAAAATTTCTTGTGTTTGAAAAGGTTCAGATTGATGCTACATCCTGAGCTACTAAATGAGTAGGTGCGTTTCCAGTACATGAGCTGCTTGGCTGAATCGTGTTGGGAAATTTGTTAGCTTCATATTCTCTCCTGTTTAATCTAAACCATTTAATGTAATTGATGAGATGGTAAACCAATTGTGCATCACCTTATTAGCATAGCAAAGATCAATTTTGAAATTTGACCTTGACAGAGGCGATGTTTGGAATAGCTTGCTAGCATATTATCACTACTGCAGTAAGATTTTTTGTTTGCATGGAGTAATTGGATGACTTGTTCATTTGGCAGAGAGCACTGCGTGGGAAACGATATCCCAAAATGCAATGTGTATTACTTTTCATGACCTTTCGCTTCCAAAGCGATGAAAGAACTAGCTGTTTTCTTTGGTGTTACATTGTTTCATTGGTCTGTTGATCAAATTTGTATTTGTTTCTGCAATAACTAGATGCTATATGTTGAATTAAACATGCACAGAGTAAGACCTTGTCGAAACAATGTAGCATGATACAGTTTGAAATATTTGCATAATGTGTGCTGTTGCACATACTATGTTTAAAATTTAATATACAGTCCATATAGTGTTGTGCATTAGATTGGGCCAAAATACAGTACATGGTGTATTATTACAGATTAAAATAACTGATTTTAGAAAGGATTTCTTCCTGTGATTACAAAGCAGTCATTACTCCAGTCTTCAGTGTCACATGATCATTCAGAAATCATTTCTAACATGCCGATTTGCTGCTCAAGAAACCGAATCGTAAATGGTTGTGTTGGATAATGTTTTCTAGAAACAGTGATCCTTTTTTTCAGGATTCTTTGATGGATACTTCAAAAGAACAGCATTTATTTGAAATGAAATTAGCATTTATTTGAAGTCTGTTGAAACATTAGAAATGTCTTACTGTCTTTTTGATCGTTTTAATGCATCCTTGATGAACATAAGTTTTAATTCCTTACTAACCTAAACTTTTTTGCAGTGTACATAATATACTTCAATTTTACACTTTTTACTGGCACATAATTTAAATGCTTAAATGAAATTAACTCCTTTTTCAAAATCAACTGATACAATGTAAAAAAAAAAAAAAAAAAAAAACATATTGTACAGGGTGGGCCATTTATATGGATACATCACACATCAAACTTATTGGGAATTTCACAAGAAAAACAATGGTGTGCTTGGTTTTAACGTAACTTTATTCTTTCATGAGTTATTTACAAGTTTCTGACCATTTATAATGTGCCACAAACAGGACGTTAATATCACCAACCATTCCCATTTTATTAAGGTGTATCCATATAAATGGCCCACCCTGTATATTATCCAGTGATAAGGCTGTAAACCTTTTAATGGATTAGTTCACTCCTGAATTAAATTTTCCTGATAATTTACTCACCCCCATGTCATCCGAGGTGTTGATGTCTTTCTTTCTTCAGTCGAAAATACATTTTAGGAAAACATAGGTTAAAGATTTGTTTATTAACATTTATTAACATAACATTTTAGGAAAAAAGGTTTTTGAGGAAACATTCCAGGATTTTTCTCCATATAGTGAACTTCAGTGGGATCCAATGGTCCAAATTGCAGTTTCTGTGCAGCTTCAAAAGGCTCTACACAATCCTAGCTGAGGAATGAGGTTCTTATCTAGCAAAATAATCTGTCATTTTCTGAAAAACATAAAAATATATATTCTTTTGAAACACAAATGCTCATCTTGCACTAGCTCTGCGATGCGCGCCTACGACTTCACACATTATGCAAAAGGTCATGCGTGGTTAGTTCTTTGTATGTGTATTTTGGTTCAAAAAAGTAGAATTTTCTCCTTCAAATTCAAATTAATCCAATATCGTTGTTTTACCTTTTTTTGTAAAGGTCTTTCTTTGCACGTTCGCTTTGTAAACACTGGTTAAGAACTTTTGTCTACATCATGTGTGAGCTTTCCAACCTAATGTCCGAAGCCGTGGATGCAAAACTAGACAAGGTGAGGTTATGTGGTTAAAAAGTATACAATTCCTTTTTTTTAGAAAATGACTGTTTCACTAGATAAGAACCTTGTTCCTCGGCTGGGATCATGTAGAGGCCTTTAAAGCTGCAATTTGGACCTTCAAGCCATTGGGCACCATTTAAGTCCACTATATGGAGAAAAATTCTGGAATGTTTTCCTCAAAATCTTAATTTCCTTTGAACTGAAGAAAGAAAGACATGAACATCTTGGATGACAAGGGGGTGAGTAAACGGAATATTAATCAGGGAATTTTAATTCTGGAGTGAACTAATCCTTTAATTGGCTATGTTAATCAGCTGGTTCCTAATATCAGCCGATTAAGCAGTTCAATTGACTAGTAAGAAATATGCTGGTGGTTAATTTTTAATTTGTCAAATGAATAGCACATAACATAAGTGTGTAAACATAGATATAATACCTCATCATATCTCTATTTTCACAATGCAAAAACTGTGTTTTCAGAATCATCCTTCAAAAAGCTCATTTTCATAGGACAAAAATGGTATCTCAGTGTAGACGGAAAGCCAAAACGTAGAGAAAAAGAGCTTCAAATGTATTAAGATAAGTATAGACATAGCGTGTGTTGTTTCTTGTGACGTTTTTCTGCAAAGAAAAATAGATGCTATTTTGGGTTTACCTGAATCAGGTAAACCACTGAGACTGAAACTATTATGATTTATCTGGTCTGTTTGATTTCGTTGTCATTGCATCATCACTTTGAATGGAAAGCAGTCCCCTTTTTGCAGCTGGTGCTGGTGTAACTACTTGCTTATCTGCCAACTTAGACTCCTTGGCACAGACTATAACTGAATGTTATAGTGGTGATTATAGTGTAAAACTTCTTATCGACTGTACAATTGCGACAGATCAACACCTCATATTGTTTTCTAATCATTTATCTCCCAATCTTTGAGTTCTTTTGTCCATTCTACGCTTAGCTTCTTATTTGTGCGATTTCTTTGAAACTCCGGCAGGAAAGCTGGTGTTTCGTTCGTACAGTTCAATGAAGCTTCCAGCTGAGCAGCAGTGAGGGGTCTGTTTCTCAAACTAGAGGCTGTGATGTATTTGTCCTCTTGTTGTTGATCATCGGGCCGTCCACATTCTGTCTAGGTTAGATCTAGTTTGCTTTCTTTAAAGACAGTACAGAAGGAACAGCCTGCATCTTTTAACAGAAACATGTTTGTGTCTGGTCAAACAGAATGTCACAAATATACTTCAGAAACTGTTTTAGAAAATGCTTTTCACAGTTAATCGGAATAATAAGAAGAAAGGTTTCTTGAGTACTACAGTACATTAGAATGGTTTGCTAATTTATGTAACAAAAGACTGGAGTAATAGCTAACAGAAGTGAAGCTTGCATGTATCAGAAAGTAAAAAATTGATTTAGTAAATATAAAAGTAAACAGTTATAATCATAAATGATTGCTGTTATCATACCTCATTTTTTGTCTTGTCAAAAGAAGAAAAAACAAACCCAAAAGAATCAGGTTAAAGATAAAAGGTTTTGCTTAAAATGAAGGAAAGAATTTCTGTACCTGGATGGACTCTTACCTTGTTCAGCCTCAGACTGATGCAAGTGCCCCATTTAAATTTCTCTCTTATCTCGTCCTTAGGTTGTTTTCTAGGGTTTGTACTTGACTCTCATGATATGCCCCAGGTCTGTGCTCTTGCTTTTTGTCTTCATTTAAAGCTATGTGTTATGGGAATTTACTCTGGAGGGCTCATATGTTTAAACAGGTTAATAATTTCCCTCCAAAAATGAAAATTATGTCATTTACTCACTTTCACGTTGTTCCAAACCTGTATGGGTTTCTTTTTTCTGTGGAACACAAAAGAATATGTGTTAAAGAATGTTGATGAACAACAACAACAACAAAAACAGGCAAAAAAAGAACATTTGCAACAACATGAGGGTGAGTAAGTGATCCCTATATGATATATTGGTCATTCTATAATTAGGGGTACGTTTAGAATTTGACAATGTGAAGAAAAAAGTTTTCCCGTTTCCCAAAAACCCAAACATGACCTTACATAGCTGCTTTGAAACAATCTATATTGTATAAAGTGCTATATAAATAAAGGTGATCTGTAGGAATATGTGCATAACATACCATCTATGTTTGCTACTGTCCACCATGTTACCTTTACTGGGTAACACAGTTGACAGGTAACTTAGTTGACATTTTTAGTGTTTTGGGCTTATACTCAAAACGGAAGCCTAGAACTACTGAGCATACACTCTTAAAAATAAAGGTGCTTCACGATCCCATAGAAGAACCTTTTTTGTCTAAATGGTTCCATAAAGAACCTTAAATATCTGAAGAACATTTCTGTTTCACAAAAGGTTCTTTGGTGAAAGCAGGTAGAGGAAATATTATCATACTGTGCAAATTATGTGAGAATAGGACAAACCATTCCTTTGGGGAATCACGCTTTAATGCAGAGTACAATGAGCAAATTTACAAAATTGGACAGCTGAATACCAGGGTTGTATGTGATGTGAACATCATTTTTCAACAAAAGATATGCCTTTTTCAACATGTAGTAGTGTGATTGGGAAAAATATAATTGTGTACTAGAACATTAAGCATCAGGGCTTTATATTGATGAAAATATATTAAAAATATATTTCACGGACATGAGATGTACCCACGATTATAAAATGACCCATACGCTTGCTGTTTATTATTATAGATTTGCATAAATCACACTCCCAGGTGGATGTTTCTCCAGCAGAGTATATATTGTTTTCCTCCACTATATTTATTTTGCTTATTTAGAAGCAATTATGAGGTAATCCTTTACTAATAAACAAAACGAGATCTGTAGCTGGCTTAGCCTTAGGCATCGATTGGTTAAGCCTGAGGAGAGCTGGCCACAAACTTGACTCTTAAGTTGTTGCTTGGAAAGCATGTCTGGAGGCCTTGGTATGCTCATTCTCACTGAACCACCAATTGCAAGTTTAATGGATTTTTTCCAGGTGAGAAGAGCCAGCTGTGGCCACTCAGATAAAAATGGTTTTGTGCTCACTGTTTGTGCACACATGTGCAACCAAACATGTATGCATAAATGCATGCATACAGCATATATTCATCTTTTTTTAAGAACTATATATATATATATATATGTTTGTGTTTTTATTGTGCATTTTCTGACAATTTATTATGTCCTTGTAAAACATAGGTCAGATGTGGGCATAATTAAAGTATGCCAGCTTTATTATTATTATTATTATTATTATTATTATTTACAAAAAGTATGTGAATCCCTGTAAATATCCTTGATAACACCTAAGATTAAGAATTGATTAAAAATTGTACAAATGTATATTTAAAAGCCTTGATGTTCATATACAGTACTGTTTAAAAGTTTGTGGTCAGTAATATTTTTAATAAAATAATTGGTATAAAAATACTTTTATTCATCCAGGATCAATTAATTTGATAAAAACATGACAGTTTTACAAAATATTTAAATAATTACATATTTATTATTTAAAGAAGTACTGTTTTATCAAAGAATAAAAAAAAAACAAACAAACAAAAAAAAAAAAATCAGCATATCAGAATGATTTCTGAGAGATCATGTGACACTGAAAGCTGGAGTAATGATGGTAAAAATTCAGCCTTGCCATCATACACTTTTAAAAAAAGATGTGTTGAAAACAACATAACCTGTGTTGTTTCTTAACACACCTCTGTGTCTAGTTTAGGACAACACATTTTGTGTTACTTTTAACTCAACCAGTGTGTTATTCCTGCTAATTTCTACACACTAATGAAGGGTTGCCAGGTTTTCACAGCGAAACCTGCCCAATTGCTGCTCAAAGCTAGCCCAAAACTAACCCAAGCACATTTTGGAGAGGATCCCCCGGTAAACATCACGTTCCGGGGGTAAAAACACATTTTTGGCAGGGTTCCCCTGGTAAAATTCACATTCCAGGGGCTACACTGCACTAATGTGTTATAGTTACACAATTATTTACACAAAATGGCACGAAACTTGTTAAAATAGTCAACGCAAAAAGTGTTAAAAATTAACACATCCTTTTTAAGTGTAAGAATAAAATACATTTTAAAAAATGTAATAATATTTTACAATTTAATTATTAATAAAAATGAATGCGGCCTTTAAAAAAATGACTGATGCCAAACTGAATGGAAGTGTACATTTCACTGTATATATTTAAAGAATCATCAGTTTAACACTTAATCAAGCTTTTACCTTTATAAACATGGGCTTAGTAACCTATGGATATATAGGTTAATGAATCTCACACAAAGCGACAATATCAAAGAACATCAACTTTGTCCTTTGATGTTGTTTGAACAAAGCACTTCTGGCTTTTTTTGGCCTGGTTTCTTGTCTCATATCAGCTCTTGCATTGTGTCCTTTAAGTGACTTTCCTTGACTCTTTTGAACCTTTTTTCTTCCCTTAGTTTTTGTTTCAGTGTTAATTTTGTTGATGTTCAACATCTTGCATATCGGTAACCTTTAAATTGTGCATAGCTGCATTGCTGTTTTGAACAAGCCTACAGCCGATGTTCTTGTAAATAGGCCAGTGCACCTGCCTAGTGAATGTGCAGAGACCATTTGAAAGTATATTAACCAGGAATGTAAAATACATCATGGACGTGCTTTGACAGTGTCGTACATTCCTAAAATTGCTAACAGACAATGAATGAATGATCACACCATTATCACCTCCCATCTGTCTGAGTGAACACTTACGAATGTATACATGTCAAAGCATCAGAGCATGTCCTTTTTGCCTTATCACTGTTTCTGAAATCCATGTATGATTTTATGTTAAAAAGGCTCTGTATATTTTTAACGTAATGCATTCAGCACCTGTATGTCATGTATTTTGTTGATTCCAGTGTGTACAGTTTAAAGAGACATATTGCTTTTTTTCCCCTTCAAATGTTTAATTGTGTTTGAGGTCTGAAGCTCTGTGGATTTATGTGAGCCGTTGCTATTATAATTTAACACAAGGACATTTGATTTACTGTGTATACTGTAGTTACATAAGCATAACACTCTGTACTTGTGGATGTTTGTGCAGGTTCTTACATGTATTATATAAAACAGTATTATTATATTTAATTAGATGAGCTTTGAGATTTTAAAAATGTCAAAAATGATTGTATAATCATCTGTCTATAACTTATAACTGTAAGCTCAGATATTGGTGTGCTTTATTGATAGCTTGTGACAAATTAGCCTTTTTAAATGAATGTTTCAGCTATGGTTTCCTTTTTAAAGTCTTGTACAAACAAGCAAAATTGCCATTTTCCCAGGTTAAATTACTACCGGTTTACGAGCATTCACATCAAAAAATGAAGATTTGATGAGAAATTTACATCACTTGCTCACCAATGGATCCTCTGAAGTGAATGGGTGCCGTCAGAATGACAGTCCAAACAGCTGATAAAAACATCACAATAATTCACAAGTAATCCACATCTTGTGAATTGAAAAACTGCATATATAAATCCATCGTTAAAGTGTTTTAACTTTAAATCATTGGCTAAAATATGAGTCTATTATTCAGAATAATGCTTACTGAACTGTTTTGGACTGTTTTCACTTGTAAACGGTGCTCAATCTGTGTATATTTCTCTTCTGATTCAAACAAGATGGCTTTTTTAATGGAAAAAAAGCAATATTATAAATAGAGCACTTGTATTTTAGCCAAAAGCAATGATTAAAAAGGTTAAAATTTATTATAATCATGACACATATAGCTTCACAAGATGTTATTGTGATGCTTTTACCAGATGTTTGGACGCTCATTTTGACGGCACCCATTCACTGAAGAGGATCTATTGGTGAGCAAGTGGTGTAGTGCTACATTACTCAAAATCTGTTCCAAAGAGGAAACTCACCTACGTCCTTGACGGCATGAGGTTGAGAACATTTTCAGTTAATGTTAATTTTTTGGGTAAACCATTCCTTTAAGGGAACACTTGACTTTTTTTTAAAAAAAAAAAAAATGGGCTCATTGTCCAGCTCCCCTAGAGATAAAAAGTTGAGTTTCACCATTTTCGAATCCATTCAGCCGATCTCCAGGTCTGGTGGTAGCACTTTTAGCATAGCTTAGCATAGATCATTGAATCCGATTTGACCGTTAGCATCTCGCTCAAAAATGACCAAAGAGTTTTGATATTTTTCCTGTTTAAAACTTGACTCTTCTGTAGTTACATCGTGTACAAAGATGGACGAAAAATGAAATATTGCAATTTTATAGGCTGATATGGCTACACTGTAAAAAACAATTTGTTGAGTCAACTTAAATTAATTTGTAACCTGGCTGCCTTAAAATTTTAAGTTCAGTCAACTCAAAAAAAGTTTATTCAACTTGAAAAATTTAATTATACTAAGTGAAAACTTAGATATTTGAGTTGAATCAACTTAAAATGTTAAGGCAGCTGGGTTACTTACCCATCTGTTAAGTTTAGCAAACACAAATATCTAAGTTGTTACTTAGTACAACTTAACATTTCAAGTTGATTAAACTTATTTTAGGGCAGCAGGGTAACAAATTATTTTAAGCTGACTCAACAAATTGTGTTTTTTTATTTTAAACAGTGTAGGTACTATACTCTCATTCCGGCGTAATAATCAAGGAACTTTGCTGCCATACCATGGGTGCAGCAGGTGCAATGATATTGCACAGTCGTCAACTCTGCATCTACACAAACTTAGTTCCGGTCACTTTCAGGTGCTGCGTAATATTATTGCGGCAAAGTTCCTTGATTATTACGCCTAGAAAATCACAACTTTTTATTTTCCGTCAGTCTTAGTACATGATGTAACTACAGAAGAGTCAAGTTTTAAATAGGAAAAATATCGTCATTATATATGGTCATTTTTGAGAGAGATGCTATCGGTCTGATCAGATTCAATGATATATGCTAAGCTATGCTAAAAGTGCTACTGCCAGACCCGGAGATCGGCTGAATGGATCCGAAAAATGGTAAAACTCAGCTGTTTAACTCTAGGGGAGTTGGACAATGAGCCTATTTTCAAAAAAAGTGGAGTGTTCCTTTAAGGAAGAATAAAAACTGTGGGATAAAGCTATGTGTTACATTGAACAAGTTTTTACAAATGACTAGCTTTTTTGATAATGGTGTTGTCTGATCTTGCACATGATAGACGTTTATTAATTAGTGTACTGTTTACTGTGATTCCTAACTTTCTTTTTGTTTTTTTAGTTGAATGTGTTTGGTAAAAAAGCTCTGTACTGCCAATGTTTTTGTTAGATATTCTGACTCTAGTACAAGTATTGTAATTGCCAAACTGTGATTGATGATAATAAATGTGTTCAAAGGCTTTTAAAATGACAAACGTGAGATTCCGGTCCTCATCGATTGACAGCCCTGTGGAAACACAGTTTTGAAAAGAAATAATTGCTACCGCTGTTAGTTGAAATAGGGTCAGCTGAGCAATGTAAACTAAATTCCCCTCTGGACTCAGTATGTTTATGATTTGTATTGTAGCAGATGGGGTAGTTTCTGAACCACTGATCTACACTCATCTGGAGGCGCTCGGAGGACTAGATGGAGTACTTTTAAGAAATAGTTCAGCGGCAGTCATGTGTGCACAGGATTTCTATTAAATCCGGTGTAACTCAAATGAGACTAATCCCTAACCCCCTTGATAACACTTGAGGTGTATCTCTTTTCCCACTCTGAGATACTCCCTGCTGACTTGGTCTATTTGCAAAGGAATTTTCCCACACTAAAATTCTGTGAGTTTACCAGTGCTCACCAAAAAGTGAGCTTAAAACACCTTCAAGCTAACATGATTTAACACAGTGAACCGTCACAAAATGCAAGGATAAAAATGTACACGTACTGGTTACTGGTTAATCTGTGGCGCTCAATTTCAGAAACCCCAGAGATGGTTGAGAATACTCAGGTTAGCACAATATCATATATCTCTATATGAGAGCACAACTTCAAAAAAAGGTAAAAAAAAAAGAGCGAGTTAAGCAAAGATAAAATGGAAATGCTCAGTGCACAACCCTTTAAAATAAGCTAAATTAGCTGGCAGAATTTAATTGATGCACTGTTGAACCCTGACCAATTTATATCATATTCTTATTCACCGACAAATGTACTATAGTGCTGCTGTTTCTAAGAGGCAGAACCAGGAGCTAATGATTCATTACAGATGTCTTGACCTGAATTTCACTTACAAATTACTCAAAAAAAGACAGGAGACTTTATACTGTGAAAAATGTTTTTTCAGGCAACCTAAAATGCTTCAAGTGGTTCAAAAAGGTTTTATTCTAAACTGGTTTTAAAGAAAAAAATACCTTAATTTTTTGTTTTCTCTAATGAAAGTAATTTTAAAGGGGTAGTTCACCCAAAAATGAAAATTCTGTTGTCAGCTGACCCTTTGCAAAAACCCGCCCTCCTTAGTTACAGTTGCTATGTCTGACAGACAGTGCTACACTATACTACACATCATGTTCTCACACAGTGAGACAAGGCAGAACAGGTTACTTCTGGTATGAAACAAGGTCTCAGCTTTAAAATGTCATTTTTTCAAGAAATTTAAACAATAAATATTGTTCTGTGACAGATCATTGTATTGCCTTATTAGAAGTCATTTCTTCTTTACTTAAAGCACAAAAAAAACACATGAATGAACATCAGAACGTATTTTATTTCAACCACGGAAAGACTTTTCTTTTTACGTTTAAGTCCACCAAAGTTTATCTGTAAATGTAAACTCCAAATAGTGTAAGAATAGTATTTTGTACTAACAAAGTTTTATTTAGTGTTGAAAACTTACATGCAAGTTCTGATAACTCAGAATCACAATTTTCAACAACTAAATTGTTAGGTGCAATATAGGGTTGTGCCGATAGACGATAGTCAGAGATATCGCCTGTTGCTGATGCCTTTGAAGATAGCAAGACGATTATTATTATTATCCTAAGTAAGTATAAACTAAGTAAGTATAAATTAGCACGATAAAATCGTGTATCGGCGATCTCGCAGGTTGACGATAGGACAATATGAAAATTAAGCATATCGCCCAACACTAGTGATATACACTATGTGTGTATTTCAAACAACTCATTTATTTAAGCTGAGCTAACTAATGTAACATTTCCTGCAACTTGGAATTTCTTAGTTGTATTTACTTGAACAGAGATCTAATTTACTCTATATTACTCTTGTTCTAGAGTAATGCTTACTTGGTTTAAGGCAATTGGTTTGCATGGTTTTAGCAAGTAAATTAGATTTCTGTTCAAGTAAATACAATTAAGCACTTAAATTGCTAGTCTAGTAACTTACAGGGCTCCCACGCTTCTTGAAAGTACTTGAATATCAGACACATGGATTCAAGGCCTGGAAACTACTTGAAAACAAATATAGGTCCTTGGAAAGTGCTTGAAATAAATTTTGTTTAGTAGTATGGTGCTATTTCAAAAATTTTACTATATGCGCAGTCAAAGACTAAATGAAACAGCGTTAATGATTGGGGTGGAGATGGGGTAGAGCAAGAAAAAAAATCTTAGCATGATGAATGGGCGTTTTTAAACAAATCTGAGTCAATTACCCATTCATAAAGACAGTCACTTGTTTTGTTCCTGAATGAATCAGCTGTTCGAACGAATCGGTTCAATAAATGATTCAGTGATAAAATCAGCGACTTGCTGCCACCTACTGGCAGTTTTACTTTCATTTTAAAGTATCTTTTCTGTTATTTAAATCATTTAATATTTCTATATTCAACATTTTATATATAAAACATTAACCTCAACATGAAGTTATGCATTTCATTGCACTCATGCGACCGCATGAAAATACACCTACCACCTAGCCACTTTTGTGTTCTTCTGTGCCACCTCTGTAGTACAATTTTTTTTTTATACTGATTTCATTTGATTGGTAATTTATTCTTATTCCTGTTTGTTTTTATTCTGTTGTTTTAATTAGAAGTTTTTTAAAAAGTAAGTGTAGAGCCCTGTTTAACCATTTTTTGATTAATTTAAAAATTGAGAAATTCTTTCAAATTTAAATCTTTTACAAGAATTACAGCAAAAAACAGTTTGATGCAAGGATATATATATTTTCATCAACATTTAAGAAATTCAAAATTCCTTTGAACACGACTGCTCAAAATGGTCTAAATTTATGAGACCTACACATTCAAAACCTCATTACTCTGAAATTTATGTAAATGTTAAGTGTAAGTCAAATGTTAAGTACTGCAAGAGGTCTTTCATGATGCTACTTATGCTGGCGTGTGAATTTGATAGGTGCTTGATATAAAATAAATGGTGCTTTAAAAAGTCCTTGAATCTGGTGTTCATGAAAGAGTGGGAACCCTGAACTTAAGTGCTTCAAACATCCATTACAAATGAATGAAAACAATGTTCGATTCATATCACACATACAATTACACATACATTTAAGGTAGTGAAAGTTCAAAGTTTAAGGTAATGTATTTTTTCAGTGCGGTTTTAACTTGTATTACAAATATTAAAAAAAAAAAAAAAAAAGCAAAAACAGTCTGATTTAGGGTCGTCACTACATGAATCCTAGAGCACGGTTCGTCGTGTTTGGCTAAGAATTTCAGATCAAGAATGGTTTATAATCAGACCATGCTAACCAAGTTCAAGTTGAAATGTAGCTGAAACTTCTAAATATGGATTTATTTTATGATTCATTAGGAACATTTTGAGGTGTCAGAGGTTTGGGTTGTGAAGAAGAGATGCTACAGATGCAAAAAGATTTATGGCCAACAGTGTCCGCACGTTTACGCATGTGCGTGGATTGATTGTTGCTTTAAAAAGCTGCTCGAAGAAGTATTCCAATAAAACTGGAATACAAATGTTAAAACCACAAAAATAGATATGCGAGGTAGTCAGAAGATACTCACGATTGTATAACTGGTGCATGAAACACACCCATTCTTATGACAAACAGAACAGTGCTAAAAGCTGGATGATCATGTAATACTAGGAAACTGATGAATAAAATGTATTTGATGCATGACACAATATAGTAAAGGATATAAACTCTCAAGGGCCACTACAAATTGAAGGTTCATCTTGCTGAGTGCCTGAGCTGTTTGATATCCAACTTAGACACTTTACAAGAGCTCAATCAATTGTCCTTAGGCCAAATTGATTTACGGCATTATACTTTCTGAACATGCCTGGTGCGATAAGACTGTGTATGCGTCAGTTTTGCCCTGGACAGCAGCCATGGAGATGCAACAAATAGAGATGCCTTATCTGTACTGCGTGAGGGCTGTTATAATCAATGGAGGAATGTACAAAAGGAACACCAGTGTGTGAGCGAAACACTCCCACAAGGCATTTCTCCCCTTACAGGAAATGACTCAACTGGGGCACCTGTTTCTTTGTGATTCTGTGCCCCACTTACCTTCATCGTATTTCTCTGCTTTTTGTGCATAATAATGTCCCATCTGTGGTCATTTTTGGTAAGTATGCCCATTTGGTTAGCATTCACACTCACATTTCACTGACAGAAATTTGCGACCTGCAGTCATTCGTTTTCAGAGAGAGTTGGCGATTTCTGTATATTTAATCTTGCTCATGATATAATGCATTAGGTAACATGCCTTGAATATTTGGGGGGATTTTTGGCAAAAAACCAACAGGGTCTGATGAGTCATCAGCCACTCTATTTCCAACATCCACATATGTGATGTTCATGTTTGAAGAAATCCACAGGATCCTAACCCACAATCTGTCTGTTGCCTGCTGTTAAACATGGCAGGAAACTTATAATGATATGGAGCTGCTGATCTTGTGGGAGGCATTCAGCATTTGTCTAAATAATATAATGTTGCTCTACGTATGAGATGATAACATATCATGAATTCCAGAGAGATGGGTTGTCATACACTTTAATTAGAGGATCAAGCGTGTAGCGCTGAAACTCTATTGTAGTTGTTAGAATGGTCACTGATCAACGATCTCCACGTAAAACTGATCGTGCAGACCAAACTGTAAGTCGTAGAGACTTGAAACTTAGAGGGATGGTAGTACTCACACCACCTACAATGTGACCAAGGCTTGCCCCAATCGGCCTGACGGGGGTGCTACAGATATCAAAAGTATGAAGTCACTCATAAATGCATGCCAAAAACTGCACACCTCAGATTCGATTGTGAGCCTGGCAAAATTTTCAGGTACTTCGCAATTTACTTTTCCAGATATATTCTCTGGAGAGCGAATGTCAATAATTATCAGAAAAAAAAGTTAAACTTTCAACTCACCATCGCAAAGGGGTGCCAAAATGTTCGAAAGGGGCAGGGCCACTTTTAGTAAAATGTCTATAACTCATGAACGGAATGAGATATCTCTGCCAAACTCAGAACACTTATGTAAGAGCTCAATCTGAGGTCACAGGGAAAAATCGCAGAGCTTGTCCACTCGGTGGCACTAAATAAAAATGGCTATAACTGTGCAAACATTTGTCCTATCAGCATGAAAATCGGTGTGCATTGTCTTGGTTCAAAGAGCCACAAGTGTCTGCAAGGATATTTGTGTATCTCAAAAAACATGGCCACCATTGGCCGACCAATTGTGAACACTTGGTGACTCAGAGTCTGAGAGAAATTTGAAAGACTAGGGATGCAATATTGTACATTGCAAGGTTTTTCGCACATACACGATATTCATATCATGCGATAGTACTCCTCATTCTGGACAACTTTGCCTCTAGAATGACTGCAGTCAATCAAATTGTTTGTTAAATGATTGAGAAGATGTAAAAAACCTACTTTTGTGAAGTAGTCCTAGTTTTTTCGCTCAGTCTGGAAAAAAACACACTGCAGTACAATTCTTTGGACTCTCTAGGCCAATAATTATTAAAAAAAATTTGAAATTTACCCTTTGGGAAGCTATAATGGGGTCGTTTAGAAAAGAAGCCTGTCCATATTTCCCCAAAATCCTATAAAGCCTAAAGAAAAACTCAAAACTTCACGAAAGCTGCTGAGCACATGCGACAGTTGATTCTAAACAAGCATGCAAAGTTTTAAGGGGATCGGACCACAGCTGGCGATATAACAGTCATAAATATTAAAAGCTTAATATTTCTTTGGTAAATTACCTGGATTTGCCAAAATGCCTTTTTTTTAATTCACTGATTTGATGGTATTTTTTTCATATGTGCTTAAATGTCTTAAAGCACTTGAACCTCGATAATCACTGCTTGCAGCTATATTCTTAACATTTAAAATTGTGTTCAAACTATGTGGTGTTTCAAGGCTCAGTTGTTATAAATTGTGTCTCCTTTGCCTTACTATAAGCACTTGCTTGGTCACTGTCCATGGTCCTGATGTTATAAACATATGCCCAGTGGAGCCACAGTAAATGATTGCTTGTTGACTGTCTTTCACTGTTTTCATTAGATTGCATCTGTCCAGATGTCTCAAGGAAGACATTACTGAATTGGACCATTTGGCTTTTCATTTTCTCTCACAGAGATATGATCTCTGTGGAGCTTGTCCTTACAGTCCCCTATGGAGAAATCAGGGACTGAGACACTTTTTCATCGTGTTGATGTGGTGCTTCACCTTCATAGGGCTTGATTGGGGTCTCACTCTCTCATAGTACAGCAAATCACAAAAATGTATGCTTCTGGCAACAAATGCTGAGGGGCCAGTGATGTAACCCAGTCATTTCGGTCTCTCACCTCCAAGTAATGTTTAATTATATTTTGAATTCTGGCTTCGAATGATGTGAAGTCAGTTAGTGCCCAGAAGGGACATTGGGAAATGGGGTCCCAGTCTCCTCCCTGCTGATCAACCACCTGCTTCTGCATTCACTTGAATCAAATATAGTTGTACTCTGTAACCAGATGTTCTATTGTGCATGGCGACAACAGATGCCAATGCAACGCAAAGCGCTGTCGCAATGCAGCTGCAATGTTTGCTATAGCCTGTATGTATAGGAATGCCTCTGCCATCAATCCACCTGTTCTTTTGCACCTGAAAAAAACATACAACAGTGATGGTGAATATGTTTTGAAGGATTCTGTCTTGTTACCTAAGCCTAAACTTAAAGGGATCGTTTACTCATAAATGAAAATTCTGACATTAATTACTCACTCTCATGTCATTTCAAACTCATAACAAATTAAGATATTTTTGGTGAAATCTGACCCTTTTCTGACCCTGCATAGGCAGCAACACAACTGACACATTCAAGGCCTAGAAAGGTATAGTTTTAGTTAATTTGTGTTCTGAAGATGAACAAAGATTTTACAGGTTTACAATGACATGAGGGTGAGCAATTAATGACAGAATTTTCATTTTTGGGTAAACTATCCCTTTAACTGCCTTCAAAATATGACTTTTGAGTTTTGGTGGCATAACAATATTGCAAAGTTGCTTTGCGTATCCCATTTGGGAAAAGCAAAATTAAACCTCTAAACTAGCCTTCACTTTAGCATTCCAGTGGGCTTGTATTGTTATGCTTCTGCCACTTGATTTGTTTTGATTTCCTGGAAATGGATCAAGAAAATAGGCTGTTAAATTAAAAATAATTAAATAAATAAGTACGATTTACAAAACTGGTGTTATCAGCATTCTTCTCACATCTGCAGATAGGCCATTCTTAATATGTTTATAACAATACTAATCAGATGAATAGGCTTCTCACTTGTGCAATCATGTCAATGAGCCATGCTGGGATTCTGATTACTGGATCTTTTTGCAGGAATGTCTATCCTTTTGTTTCTGCCTTAAATGGAGAAGCAAGTACAATACGATGTGGATTACTGAAATGAAAAAGACACACCAGGCCTTCGTGTGTCTATCAATTAATTTTTTTCTTATCAAGCCCTTCTCTAATATTGCTAATGATGATTGGACGATTCCAAGACAGAATAAGGGGGACGATATTGACCACTCAAAAACTTAATATGGTTTTGTAGGAATGGATGTTAAAGGAATAGCTCACATAAAAATTTAAATTCTGTCCCTATATATTGTTTTTTCAAACCTGTATGACTTTTTCTTCTGCAGAATGTTTCATGTGTCTTTGCTTTGAAAGTCAGTGGTGTACAAAATAACATTGGAAACACTATTTTGACATTTGAGACATTTGTGCTCCAAAGAAGAAGAAGAAAAAAACATGTCTGGAACTGACTGTGGGTGAGTAAATGATGAAAAAAGCCAATTGCATTATTGGCTTCTTTCGCCATTCTGTTAATTTTTTGATTGACAAATTAGCCCCACATTAGTCCATGTTGAATTTAAGAAACAACAGATGTCTGTTTTGATTTGTGTTAAAGTTAGATCCAAAAGTTTCATCTCAGATCCGCCCCTGCTGAGGAGAAAAGCATCTTTTTCAAACTTTTTCAAACAGTGCTTTTGGGAAACCCTCAAGAAATCGTCTCGCACTATGAAATGTTTCAAGATAAAGCGTTGTCTCTAAGCTGCAGCAGATAGATGTGCCCCGCTACCATCGCATGCTGCCTCTGGCTAACCAGGCATGTAAAGCCTCCACAGATTCTTTCTGTGAGCAGTCCTCCAGAAAGAAACCAGAAGAAAGGAAAAAAAATGAATCAAAGTGGATTGACAGATTGAAATTACAGAATGAAGGATTGCTGGCAAAGGAAATGAAACCAGGCTGTTTAGTATGAGTGTTCAACACTGGTCTTGGAATGGAATGGGTGAAATTCAATAATTCAAGAATGTCACACATGAGGCTCTATAGATACTGATAGATGCCATCTATAACGACAGATTCTCTAAATTACTCTACAAGATTTTTGTTTTTAAACAAAAAAAAAAAACAAAACAAAAAAAAACACACGTGTAACAGTATATCAGATCCCAGCAGCTCTTAAAGTAACAGCAGTCATTCATGTTAATCACACAACAAAAGGGAGAAAATTTTTCTTTTTTTTCTTTTTCTTTTCTTTTTTTTTTTTACATTTAGGCTAGTATTACTTTTTTATGATATTGACACTAGTAACAAGAATTCTGACATTTCTATGGTATCAAACATTTTGATATCATAAAGACCTTATTTAAAGCAAAAGTGATGTATATACACTGTAAAAAAATTCTGTAAAATTTACTGTAAAAAAAAATACGGTAGCAACATTTTAGGTTTTACGGTTTTAACTTAAATTTACATTTAAATACTGTGATTTCCTTAACTGATGTAATGTTAATCAACATATTAAAATATTAAAAATCTGTTTTATACCTTTCTTTCTCATCACCAAAAGCAGGCGGTGATGAGAAAGTCACATAATGAACCAAAGCCCATCACAAGCAGCTTTTAAATACTAACACATATATATAGTAGGTGCACAGTGTCATTCACGCAAACACTAAACACCATCATGGTAACACACATGAAACTGAAATAGTGCAATAAACATTAATTTAACAAAATTAGATGTAACATTCAACTTTTATGTACAAAACTGATAAGAAAAAAAAGAAGAAACCTAGGTATTTCAACAAAAAAAAAAAAAAACTATCAAACCTTAAGTGTAACGTAGGGAATTCTGGGAATGTCAATTTACGGTTATTCACTGTAAATTTTACATTCTTTTTCCCACTTCGGAAAAAGGTATACTACCGTAAAATTACATCCAATGTCCAATAAAGTTTTTGACCATATATAGTAGGGGAATTTACTGTTGACCATTTAACAGGATTTTACTGTAGCATTTTTGCATTCTTTTACCATTAAATTCATGGTCATTTTTTACAGTGTATCATTACCGTGAAATAAAATTACGCATATTGTCATAAAAGAGTTTTAACATATCACCCACCCCAGTATCCTGTATATATAAGCCAGCATTTAATCCTGTATATAAACCTTTAATCAGTTTAATTCTGTGTCTGTATACAACAGATGTTACTGTACACTGGCATACTGTAAGTGAAAGTAGCTATGGCATGCTTAGTTTAAGAGCCTTTGACGATTCCACAAGATGAAATGAGCATGATGGTGCCTCTTAGTTCACTGGTCTTTTCAAACCGGCTGCATGTCATGATCAAGGGCCTGATATCTCTGAACAGGCTCCTCGGGGCATAAGACATGCTCAGATGTAACCTGTTCTATTTAAGTTTGCTAAGTCGAGCAAGAAATCAAATCTTAAAATTTTGAGGGAATGATACATGAGGAGTGAGGAATTCAAAGAGAGATGCAGAAGATTTTGTATTTGCTTGTTACATACAATATTTACTTTCTGAGCTGACAAAACTCTACATATGCCAATTTACATATGCCAAATATTTGGTTCAGATGCATGATTGTTCACAACATGCTAGGAAAATTCATGCTTGCTACTTAGCTTTCTGGTCACTGGAGAAAGAATCAAAGTCCATGTAATGAAAATCTCTTTTAAGCATGGGTGGATTTCCCATAGGGCAAGAAGCTCAATCTTCTGGATTCATCTCATCAGCCTCTCTAGCTTCTGCTGTAGCTGAGCTCCAACGACTTGGCACCGAACCTAGAATCTTCAAGTGAAATTTCTGATAATCAAGAATTCTTACATGAATTATTTCTCAAATTTTGTCTGGTTACTGGTTTCAGTTTCTGCCAAAAATGTGCAGGTACAAGCTGTTAGATTGGTATCTGTTCTTCTGTGGTGATGATTGAAATATTAATTTTGCAGATGCAGAACTGAAACATGAAAAATTCAAAAATACTTACATCAGCATCAATATAGATAGATTTCCTCTCATAGGTATGACAAAATGACAATCCTCGAATATATCACTTCAAAGATTACTGCATTTGTGTATCACTTGAAACTGAGTATGTGGAAAAAAGTATAAAAAATATGCATCTAACTTAAAGAAAATAACATTTCTGAACTGCTTTACAAATTCTTTCAGAATAAACATTTATGCTTGCTCTATAGCTTTCTCTCAATGAAACTTTTCCATATTCCTGTTCTATATTCCATATTTAAGCAAAGACTTGCAAAAAGCTTTTGGTGACTCATGTGGGAGGCGTATTTTTCAGGGCAGAATTTCTTACATTAGAGTACATTAAAAAAATGTCTGCTCCTGTTTGTAGCGTATTTCTTTCTTCCTTCCTTCCTTTTTTATATGGAGAACTATGGAGGCTTTCATAAAAGGCTGTGAAGGCTGTGAAAAGAACACAATGCTGCAGATAACAGGTAGCTAAATGCCGTTTCCTGACAAAAAAAAAAAAAGTATGCTCGGAGCCAGAAGTGCGTATCGAGGGCGCATAACGGCCGCAGAGGGGGCGCTTGCGAGCACCTTTCTGAACGCTAAAATGAGGATTGGGACACCCTATAGTCTCGTGAATTTAACGGACAAGCGCACGCGGCGGTCATTGTAAGTCCGTTGGAATGCAAGTGCACATGAAGTGTTCCATTTCCTGTGGTGCGAACACTCCAAAAAGCGGGTACTTCCTATGTGAAAGCCCATACTGAACTCAGTAGGAAGCCAGTAAGTGGTGACGAGTGTCTTGATCTATTTTATATTACACTTACAATTCATTTATGTTGATCATCCATTAATTTGCCTCTTGCTCGCTAATAGTGATTAGAAGTCCAATTGGTTTCCACGAAAAGGATAGATCGTTTTAATGAACCAGTTCAAAAACTATTAAGAAGTTATTTTACGGTGGAACTGGCTTATACTGTTCCCAATTTTGAGCGCTGCACGACAGAATAGATCATGACGAACTGGAGGGTATTGATCCTATTTCCATCTTTTAAAAAAATGCTATTTCTTGACTTTTCTATCAGCCAATGATAATTCTGAAAGAAAACAAGCAGTGGCCGAGAGCGCATCTGATTGACAGATAAACCTCGAGCTGTTACATCAGTGTTGTTGTTAATGTTCTGGTTATTTTGTTTGTGTACAGTTTGTTAATTTTGTGCAAAGCATACTGTTGAAGTTAACATCATGAGTTGAACTGTGCACGCCTTGTTCAGTTCATGCAATAAACGCATGTCCACTGCTGCACTGTGTGCTGTGACTAATTATGGGCAATGCAGTAAAATTACAATTTAAAATGCAGAAATTTATCATAATTTAAAAAAAATAAAGCTTCATATTATAAGGCTACTTTCTAAGACATGTATATCCTACACTCATGGCAAAATTAGGTTCCTCTGATCTAAAAAAACAAGAATCGAAAAAGAATCGAAAACAACAGTGAGGAATCAATTCCTGGAATCGGTTCCTATCGATTCCAGAACCAGGAATCGGAATCGGACTCGATTCCAAAATTTTCAGAATCAAACAGCCCTATATAGAGGGTTTGCATACAATTTGGTCAGTTACCCGGATGCACGGCCATCTCGGCGATACTCTGATGTAAACAACAGCATTGATTACTACTGAATACGTTGTTTTGCTAAATTATGCTGTCTAAATGATGAAAAACGTGTGGAAACTGCTAAATCATATAGAGAAGGACTTAGTAAGCAGGAAAGGGCACAATATTTTGACAAACTAAAGTTAATAGGTGGTAAAAAAAAAACATACAAGCAGTATTAATTAAGATATTAGCCTAATATTTCACCTACCTGACCAGAAATAAGAACAAACATGAATGTTGTCAAGATTCTTGCCTTGGAAATCCTGGTTCAGTTTGGCCAACCACATTTGCCCTTTGTTGTTGTTTGTTAACAGTTTTTTGCACTCTTGTCCTTGATTTGTTATAACTTTTGCCAGTCTATAGTACTCCAAATGTTTTTCCTGGTCCGAACGATTAGTACAGCCCAAAACATGACAATAACTGACCATTTTCAGCAGCAAAATATGAAAGTTTTGTTCGGTTCAATGGCATTGTTTACATTCAGTACCGCCAATGTGGCCAATTGATAACGTGTAGTGAAAACACTATAAATGTTGTATGAATGATTGGACTCCACAACAAACCAAAAAAGGACAGTCAATTTATGAAAGGCAATGAGGTGTTATAGAGAACAGCATCCACAAAGTGGATATTCCTCACCATTGCATTTAGTTTTTTCTGCTTTAAACTGAAAAAGGGAATGGTTACAAGTTATTTGAGTCGTGAGTCGTGACCCTCAGTTCACAATGATACAAATGCGTTTGAAATGACTGAGATGAAAGTGGTCTTGATTCTCATATATCTTGAAAAGCATCTGTTATTTGCCATTAGTGTTCTGACCTACCAGTCGAATCTCTGTAGCTGTTCTGTTTCTCGGTCTGGTTCCTCTGCTAAAATACCAGCTGTGAATCGAACGCCTACAACATGCTTTTAGAGAGACCCTTATAGCCACATACAGCAGTACATACTGTGCTGTAAATGATATGTTGAATGTGGAATATATTGTTTCAATAGCAATAATTTAATCTGGTCAATAATGGAGGGGAATGTTTTTCTTTGTGAGCACTTACATTTAGATACATGTCACTGGAAATACTGTATGATAGGTAGCTAACATCAAAATGCAGATTAGCATATATATTTAGTCAATTCATATCCTAAAATTCTGGAAGATAAATATACTAATCTACAGAGTGAAGATTTACCAATTTATAATAAGAATCTCTGTTTGAAGTCGAATAGTGATTTTTGGGGCAGTTACTGTGAGTTGGGCAAAGTAAAAAGGTGTTAGATCACCCGTCAGATTTAGCTGATCATTAACTGTACTATTATCACAGGATGGTTGGATGGTTGGCAGGATGGTTGTAATAATGGAGTAATATTTCTCACTTTTTCTTTTTTTTTTTTACATCTAATATGAAGACATACGCATGATGTGCAGTAGAAACTAATCTGTCAAAGAAGTTCAAATCCAAATCACAGCACAAAACAGAACAACAGAACACTAAAAACAATAAAAACAGAGCACATGGTGTTCAGTTCTAAGCAATGCCCTTTTTTATCTAAGGCTCATCATTCATATTCTTGATCAGATTTGCTCTCACTTTTAGCTATATAAATCAAGCTGTGATGTTTCCAGTTAAACCATGTGACTAGTATTTTTAAAGAAGAATATGTGGCAGATATGGGCTTTGTGTGACAGCAAGATTACCAGTGAATAATTACTTAAATTTCAAATCAAAAGCTATTGAATAGCTTCAGCTGACATTGAATACAAGTTTTATGTCTTTTGTGGTGCGTTTTGACAGGCCCTGTCAAAACACTTTTCGAAAAAAGGTACAAAGCGGTCTATTTTTCAACGGTATCCTTTCAAAAGATATTAATATGTACACTTTAGGTTCTTTAGAGACCATTTAGGGGTAAATAAGGTAGAAAGATATACCTTAGGGTATCAGTGACAGCTTTGTACCTTTTTGCCTGAGAGTGTATAAACTGTTGTTGTCAGTGTTTCTACTTTTATATCTCACAGAAAAAGTAACAGCATATGCGTTTGGAATAAAATGAAGGTGAGTAAATGAGACAGAATTTGCATTTGGGGGAGAGCTATCCGTTTTCATCAGTGTTTCCCTGCAGTTATTTTGCATTAGTGATTCAAAGTGTGAACTATTCAGTGAGAAATTCCCAATGAAGTCTAAAAGAGATTTTCAGAAGTATCCCACATGCACATCTTGTCTTTATCTTTTAATGAATTTACCTGCAATCTAAAAGCATCTTATTTAGGAGGATTTGTAATATCCAAATAGTTTTTCTTTTCTGCAAGCCAAGGGAGCGAGTGCTGGATAATGGTATGGGGAATTCTCTAAGGCTGTGATAAACTATAGCCTTCTGCCTTGGTTGTTGATCTAAATGCTGAATTTAATTGAAACTGCATGTGTAATGAAGCTGCTTTAATTGGCAGAGGCTAGAGCAGTTCATTCTTTCAGTATTTGTCACTTGAAGCCTGTTGAAACAGGATTGGGCATCTTTATATGCGATACCATTGTGGCTGTGTCAGTCATTATTAAATTTAAGATAGCTTTAGGAAGAATCACGTTTAGAGCTGCTGGGAGCCTTCAAATAACTGCAATCTGAGATAGATTGTGTTTCACAACGTTCTGCAATTAGTTGATGGAAATCTACATATTACAGCACAGCAACATTATGGAAATTATGCTCATATGCTTACAGTCATTTGTTCAAAAGCTGAATGGTATAGAATTGGCTTGTGTTTGTGTAATATAAACACAGAGGCTATTTAAATAAAATTCTCTTATGTAATATCCAAATAACTGTGAATTGCTAAAACTGGGAAATTAAAATAATGAATGGTTTTCTTGAAAATTCATCAAGGGTGTTGCATAACAAATCTATTAGTGCAGTAATCTCACTAATGACTGTGTGCTTGGGGGGCACTTTCTTTTCTGACATTTGAATGACATTGTTCACTTTTCATTTTAATCTGATAATATTGGATTCGATAAAAAAAATACAATGTATTTATAGGTCCTAGTGAAAAAAAAAAAAAAAAAACCTTCCTTGTGAATGTTATCTGTAGTAGCAGGAGATGCTGGGTGAGAGCAGCAAAATGAGGCAAAGCCACATTCAGCTGTGCTGGTTCTCATGCAGCGCAGAGGATGGAGCTGGAAGAATCTCCAGTGGAGCTGTTTATTACAGTTGATGCTGGAGACTTAATCATTGCTGTGGAGAATGATGGAAGTGTGTTCACAAACTGGGGCAAAAAGAGGAATAGAGCATTTGGTTTATTTGTCTTATTCAGTACCTGGATTAGTAAAAATCGCCTCAGCTGCAGTTTAACTGTTGAGAAGGGCATGGCTAGAAACGCTGATTCTATAACTGTTGTTATTGATTTAAAATATCTTGCGGCTTAGATGCATTACAGTATGGTTTATCACCTCCAAACATGCTTTGATGTTTACTGGATTTATTATTTTGGTAAAGCAGGCTAATTTTAGGGGTTAGGGGTGTGATTAGGTGTAGGTCATTTACACGAATTGGGATTTAACAAAAATTCTATCTATCTATCTATCTATCTATCTACCTATCTACCTATCTATCATTCTATCTATCATGCTATCTATCGTTCTATCATTCTATCGTTCTATCGTTCTATCTATCTGTCTATCTATCTATCTATCTATCGTTCTGTCATTATGTCTATCTGTCACTCTATCTATCATCTCACAAGCAATTTGTATGTACGGGTCGGGTAGGTTTAGGGGTGTGGTTAGGTGTAGGTCATTTATACGAATTGGGAAACTCATAAAATATGTATGATTTAACAAAAATCTTGCAAATTCGCAAATTCTATCTATCTATCTATCTATCTATCTGTCCATTTATATATCTATCTATCTGTCACTATCTCACAAGCAATTTGTACGTACGGGTCGAGTAGGTTTAGGAGTGTGGTTAGGTGTAGGTCATTTATACAAATTGGGGAATTCGTAAAATACATGATGTAGCAAAAATTGCGCAAATTCTCGAATTCCATCCATCCATCCATCCCGCGACCAATTTGTCCGTATTTTACAAGGTGGCTAATTCATACAAATTCTGAAATAAAATATGTATGAATTGCCATGAGATCTATCTATCTGTCTGTCTGTCTGTCTGTCTATCTGTCTGTTAATCGTTCCATTCACTGTTTGTGAATCGTTCAAAAACACTGAATCAACCACAATGCAGTACACAAAAAAATGGTATAAAATTTTTTACAAATAATTTTCACTCAGAAGTTAGTAAAAATTTCACAAATAATTACAAAAAAATGCCAAGTAATGCATTGAATTACAGTTTTTCTCAGTCTCTTTGGTACATTTCTCGAATCATCCTTGACATTTGCAAAACAGTAAGTTCATTTCTCAAAACAATTCTTACAAATAGCAAAACACCATGGATTACCTGCAAAAGCCAGTCTCTTGCTCAAAATCCTGAGTTCATCTCTCAAAAATAAATATCTGTGTCAATGAACATGTCAGTGCCATCAGAATGACAAGTCCCTAGTGTCATTGTGTACGGATAAGACAGTCAAATGGCTTAGTCATGTTGTCAATATAACAGTGTACTCTGGAAGGATGTTCTGATGTGAACTATGGCAATAGTTTGCATGACAGTAACTGTATTGAAATGCAGAAGGCTGCATTTCTTATGTATTCAATATATACATTTCAAAAGTACAAATTTACACATTACTGTATGTGAGATATTGATTGAAATAGACTGGATAGGATTCACAGTTACACTATCACTAGTGGTCTGACAAAAAAACAAAACAAAAACAAACAAAAAAAAAACCCACATTACAACATCATTGTGATATATCCCTGATAGCACACATATATCACTGAGATATACTATTTGACGTCTGCATTTACATATGCAATATGTATTTTTTAGTGTTCGCTTATCTGCAGTACATCTAAGACATTTCCTGTCAAATAGACGTTTATTAGATGTCTTTACTGTAAGATTTGTATTATTTAGAGTGTATGTAAAACTGACATCTTACAGACATCTATCAGATGTTTGTACAAGGCAGATGCTTTTCAGATCAAGCGATCTTTAACAGACATACGTGTGCTATCTGGGATGGGCACAAAAGCAAAAATAGAAAATTAGAAAGGCAAACACAGGAATCGCCCCTTAGGCAGAACTTTGCTTTTGCAAGCAGCACTGTATGAGGAATTTCAGAGAACTGGTTTGACATTGGTTGATCTACATTCTCTTTATTAGTGAAAGTCAAGATTCACCAGCACAATGCATGGCAAATTTACAAAAAGACTAATAGAAAATGTGTAGAAAATATACTTGACAGTTTATGACAACTAGATCAACCATTTTGCATGTAATGACTTGTATGATGAACTAATGACTAGATGTTTTGAGAGGTAAGACTATTGCACAGATATCTATATAATACATTTTAAGCAACATGACATTAGCAACTGATAATGTAGGAAAACACAGACAAATGTACATAATCAATTGCATGAATGTACCAAAACAATCGCAACTCGTTAAAAAGAATGAGAAACTGCTATTATGATGTGCACAAGTGACTAGATGATGTGGAGGTTGAACAAGTAGTTTTGAGAATTTCATTTCTGATCTGAGAAATGCACCAAAGCGACTGAGAAAAACTTTTGGGTGAAATTTATGAAAAATCTAAAAAGTTCATGCTATAGTGATATAATACCATGAAAGTAGGGCATTTAAGTAGAAGCATGCAATGGTAATTTCTTTATCTCAAACAATTTATTGAAACAAAAGCTAACAACAGTGGTAGGTATACCACAACAAAAAATGTCAATGTCTCAATAACTTGTCATGCGTTCTTGAGCATCAATTACAGCTTGACAACGACGTCTCATGCTGTTCACAAGTCGACGTATTGTCTGCTAAAGCATGGCATTCCACTCTTCTTGAAGGGCTGCCCTCAGGTCATTGAGTTCTGGGGTCCAGGGTTACGACCCTCTACATGACGACTCAGCTCATCCCATAGGTTTTCTATGGGATTCAGGTCTGGAGAAAGTGCAAGCCACTCCGTTTGAGGTACCCCAGCCTCCAGCAGCCGTTCCGTGATGATGCGACCTCGATGAGCTGGGGCATTGTCGTCCATGAAGATGAAATCAGACCTGTGTTGCTCATACAGAGACACAATGTCTGGATTAATGATGTTATTTCCATAAATCTATTGAGTCTATTGAGAAGTCTATCAGTACAAGTATCAGTATCTTGTAATCAGCTGTGTTTTTTCTATGTGCACGTGTTCCTGTTCTTATGACTCGTTCCAGAGCACCGTTTGGGTCAACAATCCTGCCTTTTCACATTCAGTAAATAGCACTTAACCCTGATCGCTTGAGGGAAACTGTCCCTGCAATTAGCGTCCAATTGCAATTTCAACAGCACTCAATGGAAAGCTTTCACCAGGTAAAGAATTTAAAACTGAATGCTGCATGATTCAGTTCAGTGGTGTGCTATGAATATAGATTGCAGATGGTGATAGGCTTTGGTGAAGTAAACATGACGATTATTTTAAGGGCCTACATTTGACATGTTGTCAAACAGGATTTCAGAAAGTAATTTCAAACATGTATCGAAATAACTGGTTTTGAAAGAAGTTTGGATGAAAGCTACCAAAAATATGTATGCTGTATCTTTTTCTAGCTGATGTGACTTAGGATTTTTGTAAACAAACTAACAAACAAACAATCAAAAAAAAATTTTTAGAATTTCAGAATCTGTCTGTCAACTAGCTTATCATGCTAACAACATGTTAAAATGTTAGAAACATGCTAAATCATGCTGGCAACATGTTAAAACATGTTAGCAATGTGCTAAACATGCTAGCAATGTGTTAAAACATGTTAGCCATGTGCTAAAACATGCCAGTTCACAAATGTCATGACTTATATCATTAGATTGTTGTGTGAAAAGTTTGTGTGTGTGTGTGTGTGTGTGTCTGCTGTAAATGTACAAATAAACCGAGGAAAAAAATTGAATCTCTCTCAGGACTCTGATAATCATTCAACAGCATTTTATTTTTTTAATTCCATGCACAGATTTCAAAGCTCCAGGCATCTTTTTGTTCCTCACCTATTGTCATTCTTATCTAAAAGACATTTCTCTTTAAATGCTTGAAGATTATGGGGCCTTTCAGAGCAGAAGGCCGACTGAGAGATGAATGAGTACCCAACAGGGTCGCTTTTGAAAGTAAAAGTCATTCAGTCATCCAATACAACACGTATTGATCGTTTGATGTTTATAAACATTAAACCAATTTTTGCAAAGCGATAGTAGAGGAAGAGTGTCTAAACTCAGGGGCAATCTGCTAATGTTGTAAATGTCAAAGTTGTAAATCACTGAATGGTGAGAAAAACAGTTCAGCGGTGGGTCTCTTTCCTTAAAATATTGTTCCGTTCAGATTCATTACTAGAGAACGGCTTGATTTACAATGAAATTATTAAAAGTAGATTTAAAAAGACAAGGACTTTACTCACTTATCACTTGGGATGAATCGAAATAGTCAAGCCCATTTGTGGAAAGAAAGTAAGATAAATCTTCTCGTAGAAGTTGTGTTCCTCCAGGACATATCAGACGGTTACATTAGTCTCTCCAGCTCAGACTAATTAAGAGTACTTGATTAATGATATGTCTTATTACAGTAATAAGAAAACAATAAGAAATTAATTATCCAGTCTCCTAAGGAGCAGCCTTTCTCTTTAAGGTGTCAAGATGTGTATGCATTTTTTAAAACACTTTACCGCGATAATTACTTATGTCTGCGGGTTTGGAATCAATTGATGTGTTGGTTTTACAACGTGGGGTGAAATGAATGGATCAGTAAGCTGTGGAAGCCAAAATTAGTTTGGCAGCGGCTATTTGCACTAAGTGTAAATAGCAATAGAGGCTATTTACACTAAGTGAAAATAGCATTTTCTTAACGATACATGCTAATTACAAGTGCAAATAGCGATAAATTCTATTCACACTATATTAAAATAGCAATTTCTGCTATTTATAATACTTGTGCAGTATTATAATACAGTATGCAATAATAACGTATTGAGTGTAAATTACAATTTTAAATGGATGCTGCCTTATTGGGACAATAAAGGTCTTCCAACACCCACCCTAGACCTACCCAATAATTTATTTTTAACTTTTTTATTATTTCCTTCATTTTTATTGAAAATAAATGCCTTTCTGATATGATATGAGATTTGAAAAGGGAGAAAAAAAAATAGCCAAAATGCCAATTCGAACACGGGTCGACCGTGTCGAAAAGACTACAACACGCGCTTTATTATCTGTGCCAGTGGAGCTGATATTTTATGATATTCTTTTGTAGTGTTGACTAGCCCAATCACAGGTTGGTGGGCGGAGTTAGTGTAAATAGCCTCTGCCAACAAGACGGGCTATTTGCACTTAGTGTTATATTTTTTCTTTCACTTTATTGTTGTATGTTTTTTTAGTCCAAACCTTGATTCAACATGATTAAATCTAACACTGACAATGAGGATTTGATTCATCTCATGCAGACAGTGTTTAAAGCTTTTCTGCAATGTGATAAATCAGTCATATCAGGATTCCAGCCATAACAGTGATGAAAGATAGTTGTGCACTGACAGAATATTGTAATATATATTATGTAATATAAAATGTGGAACTCCCATTTCGCCGGAACCTTTTATTATGAAAGTGATTTCTTTTTCAATTCTTGCTTGTACAACATTGTGCCACATTTAAATAAAACAGGCAAATTCTTCTTTCAGTGCTCAACATCTGATGTGCATGTTACTCCTAAAATTACATTGCATCCAAAAAATGATGCATGTCCTAATAGACATATAGGGAAGAATGAGTTGCCACAATTTTCATTCGTTTGGTTGAAAAAAGATATTTAATCAGTTAACCAGTCAGAATCAACAAATGAAAACACACATTGCCAACCAGCTCAAATTTTGTTACAAAACTGCTATTTATATTTATCCACTACTGCATTCACTTTATTCTTCTTGTGTAACATGTACTCATGTATAAATAAATCTCTTAATGTGTTTAAATCAAAGGAATGGATGGCTTAATGGCAATCCTGTGATGTAAAAAGAAAGTGAAGCCCCAGGCATAAAAACCTTATTTACCTCCACTTTTTTTGCAGGATCGATAAGCCATTAAAGGTTTCCTACAGCCTTAATAAGACTCCACACTCCACACTGAACTACACAGACCCTCTATATGTATCTCACTGCAGCACTGTGTGTTTATTTTCATGCCTGTAAGCTCACAAAGCACTAATTTCAACTCAGTGAACTGGATGATGGGACAGATTCAACATCAAAGTATTAAGAGAGAAACAATTTGGTTGTGGGTCCATTTATGTTTTGTACTGCATTGACCAAGCGCTGACCTTAGATTGGATTTAGGTCAAAGCACCTCTTGACAGTAAACGCAGAATGGAGTCTTTAAGCGAAGTCATTTTTCCTTTAGACTTTTGATTAGATCATCATGACCTAAGTGGTGTGCTTGAGCCAATACAAACACACTGGATCATGTCAAGTGGTGTCTTCTTTCTCTACAAATTGCGACTCCATTATCAATGTTTCAAAAAAACAAAACAAACAAAAAATGATGTGCTTTTAATATACATAACTCATGAACTACTCTTTTATACATTCTTTTTATTTTTTTTAAAATGGGTACATAAAAATGGATCAAACAAAAGGAAATTTCTCTCTCTCTCTTTACTAAAATATGAAGATAGTAGGTAGTTGACCCTTGTACCTCAAGAAGTTCTAAGATTTTGAACCAAAAAGTCATATCAGTTAATGGTTATTTGTTTATTTCAAAATAAAAGTCCATTAAACCGTGACATCACTATTACCCATACATTACACGTCATGCTGTTGTGTTAAACTATCTTCTTGCAGCTTCATGCAGCACTAAAATAGACATCTATATTTCCTTCTTTCTGTCAAATAGACATATATTAGATGTTTTTAAGATGTTTATGATTTAGAATATAAAACTGACATCTTAAAGATGTCTGTCAGATGTTTGTACACAGCAGGTGCCTTCCAGATCAAATGATCTTTAACAGACATCTTGCAGATGTGCATGTGTTCTCTGGGAAGACACCAATTTGCAGTATCAACCCAGACAGCACATGTACGCTTGCAAGATGTCTGTTAAAGATCGCTTGATCTGGAAAGCATCTGCAAAAATAAATAAATGTTATGTAAAAATGTTAATAGTAATAGGTTTAAGTAATATTTTATGCTGTAACTGTATGGATAATACAATACGTCCCTTATGAACATCATATGTCAATATTATGTAGACCTATTGTTTAAATCCAATTTATGCTTTAAAAGTAGAGTAATCATAGCAGTTTTCATCCATAGTACCTCCATTTAAACATCTGCGTTTAGTTACAAATGGCGTCTTTGATGGCAGTATTCTATAAAAATGATTTGCATTCCGATTTTGACATCAAAAGGCACAAAAATATATATTTTTACCCGTTTAAATCCATTTGTTACCAGTGTTTTTCTGCAACCACTATTCGCGAGCCTCTGCAGGTGACGTAACTGTGACGTCTACTCCAAATTGGTCTATTGGAAACGTCCTATAGACGTATTGCAGATGAGCAAACACTCAAAAAAAATAAAAAACTTGCAGATGTAAATGCAGACGCCAAATAGACATCTCTGTGATGTATGTGTGCTATCAGGGAAGCAGCAAAACCAACCGCAGTAAAGATAGTTTGTGGTTTGATATTCGGATTTTTTTTGGCTATAAATGCACAACGCGCTGTCATAAACATGCAAATAATCCCGAATGTAGTTCTCCATGATTTGTGAATTCTTGTGATGATGTGCCTTTTGGCCGAAATTTAATTTTATTTTTTCGACTCTTAATTTTATAATGCTTATAGCTCCGAAAGTTGGAAACTTAGCAGACTGAAACCAGTGTCATGTGAACCAGCTTGATCTGTGAATTTTTTCACAGCAAAGCTCTTGTCCGTAACCCCCTTGGTAAGTCCGCTATAGTAAGGAATGTGAAAAATATGCGCTCTTCATGTTTAACGTATTTTGCCATTAAACACGCAGACTGCTCAAATACAAAAACATTGTTTTTAAGTCAAACTCGATTTGTGAAAACTTTCACAATCACTATTTATTGCGTAACAGTGTTCCTAATGCTCTGCTCTCTTTTTCTTCTATCAGTACTGGTCAGCTGACCCTTCCCTGAGTTATATTATTCACTATTCTGATCTGTGAAAACTTTTACAGTTCAGTACTGGTCAGCTGACCCTTCCCTGAGTCACTAACATCACTATTCTGATCTGTGAAAACTTTCACAGGTTAGTACTGGTCAGCTGACCCTTCCCTGAGTCACTAACATCACTATTCTGATCTGTGAAAACTTTCACAGTTCAGTACTGGTCAGCTGACCCTTCCGTGAGTCACTAACATCACTATTCTGATCTGTGAAAATATTCACAGGTCAGTACTGGTCAGCTGGCCCTTTCCTGAGTCATATTAATCACTATTCTGATCTGTGAAAACTTTCACAGTTCAGTACTGGTCAGCTGACCCTTCCCTAAGTCATATTAATCACTATTCTGATCTGTGAAACCTTTCACAGTTCAGTATTGGTCAGCTGACCCTTCCCTGGGTCACTAACATCACTATTCTGATCTGTGAAAACTTTCACAGTTCAGTACTGGTCAGCTGACCCTTCCGTGAGTCACTAACATCACTTTTCTGATCTGTGAAAATGTTCACAGGTCAGTACTGGTTAGCTGGCCCTTTCCTGAGTCATATTAATCACTATTCTGATCTGTGAAAACTTTCACAGGTCAGTATTGGTCAGCTGACTCTTTCCTGGGTCACTAACATCACTGTTCTGATCTGTGAACATTTTCACAGGTCAGTACTGGTCAGCTGAACATTCCCTGAGTCAGTAACATCACTATTTTAATCTGTGAAAAAATTCACAGTTCAATTTGGGTCAGAATAGTGATGTACATGAATCAGGAAATGGTCAGCTGACCAGTACTGAACTGTGAAAATGTTCACAGATCAGAATAGTGATGTTAGTGACTCAGGGAAGTGTCAGCTGACCAGTACTGAACTGTGAAAATTTTCACAAACCAGTACTGAACTGTGAAAGCTTTCACAGATCAGAGTTGAGATTAATATGACTCAGGGAAGGGTCAGCTGACCAGTACTGAACTGTGAAAGTTTTCACAGATCAGAATAGTGATGTTAGTGACCCAGGGAAGGGTCAGCTGACCAATACTGAACTGTGAAAGGTTTCACAGATCAGAATAGTGATTAATATGACTCAGGAAAGGGTCAGCTGACCAGTACTGAACTGTGAAAGTTTTCACAGATCAGAATAGTGATGTTAGTGACTTAGGGAAGCGTCAGCTGACCAGTACTGAACTGTGAAAGTTTTCACAGATCAGAATAGTGATGTTAGTGATTTAGGGAAGGGCCAGCTGACCAGTACTGACCTGTGAATATTTTCACAGATCAGAATAGTGATGTTAGTGACTCACGGAAGGGTCAGCTGACCAGTACTGAATTGTGAAAGTTTTCACAGATCAGAATAGTGATTTATATGACTCAAGGAAGGGTCAGCTGACCAGTACTGAACTGTGAAAGTTTTTACAGATCAGAATAGTGATGTTAGTGATTTAGGGAAGGGCCAGCTGACCAGTACTGACCTGTGAACATTTTCACAGATCAGAATAGTGATTTACATGAATCAGGGAAGGGCCAGCTGACCAGTACTGAACTGTGAAAGTTTTCACAGATCAGAATAGTGATGTTAGTGACCCAGGGAAGGGTCAGCTGACCAGTACTGAACTGTGAAAGTTTTCACAGATCAGAATAGTGATTTACATGACTCAAGGAAGGGTCAGCTGACCAGTACTGAACTGTGAAAGTTTTCACAGATCAGAATAGTGATGTTAGTGACTCAGGGAAGGGTCAGCTGACCAGTACTAACCTGTGAAAGTTTTCACAGATCAGAATAGTGATGTTAGTGACTCAGGGAAGGGTCAGCTGACCAGTACTGAACTGTGAAAGTTTTCACAGATCAGAATAGTGATGTTAGTGACTCAGGGAAGGGTCAGCTGACCAGTACTGAACTGTAAAAGTTTTCACAGATCAGAATAGTGAATAATATGACTCAGGGAAGGGTCAGCTGACCAGTACTGATAGAAGAAAAAGAGAGCAGAGCATTAGGAACACTGTTACGCAATAAATAGTGATTGTGAAAGTTTTCACAAATCGAGTTTGACTTAAAAACAATGTTTTTGTATTTGAGCAGTCTGCGTGTTTAATGGCAAAATACGTTAAACATGAAGAGCGCATATTTTTCACATTCCTTACTATAGCGGACTTACCAAGGGGGTTACGGACAAGAGCTTTGCTGTGAAAAAATTCACAGATCAAGCTGGTTCACATGACACTGGTTTCAGTCTGCTAAGTTTCCAACTTTCGGAGCTATAAGCATTATAAAATTAAGAGTCGAAAAAATAAAATTAAATTTCGGCCAAAAGGCACATCATCACAAGAATTCACAAATCATGGAGAACTACATTCGGGATTATTTGCATGTTTATGACAGCGCGTTGTGCATTTATAGCCAAAAAAAATCCGAATATCAAACCGCAAACTATCTTTACTGCGGTGCAAAACCAGCTGTTGTGTACTAAAAATAGCTGGACACGGATGAGACTGGAAGCCACACCCATAAAATTTACAAATGCCCAAGCCCCCTCATAAGGCAAAGACAAGGTAGATATTATTTATGAATGACCTAGCAGTTTCTAATAATGCCAGCTGAGAATAATCAATCTGAATGTGAGCTAATCTCTTTTGTTTGAGTGGAGTGATTATTGGCCATTGTTTTATTTTGAATAGAGCTACATTTATAATTTCTCCAGTAATATTAGTATTGCCATCAAGTTAATTATTGTTTTTAGTATTATTGTAGTTGTTAACAACCACATATTAACTATACCTTAAGTAGACGTATTTGCTGTACAGTAATTGATCACATTTTATGTTTTGCGTTTATATTTATTAAACGTTATATGACTTTTATTTTGATAGAAACCAGAAACATGGACGTTGGTCCGTCACGTGTTTTATTCTGGAACACAGAAGTTGTCAGTAAGTGAAGAAGTTGTCAGTAAGTTCTTCCACTGTTCGTCATTTTTGTAAACAGACTCTGACATTTTTCCATTGACTAGCTGTGAATCATTACGCTTAATCAGCGCTTAAACGTAAACTGCGTCTTTTTATTTTTATGTTTACAGTCATTCATAAAACTTACTGCTGCACTGAATTACCTTCACACTCGTCACGTGACACGTTTGCGGCGCATAATGAAGATTAACGTCGCATAATGCATGACAAATCTATATGCTCCGAGATTAATTGTAGCCCACTCTGCTGCGTGTTCATCACCAGCAGTTACCCGTCAAAAGATTATCGGGTTATCTAAAAACGAGAATTGTTTTATACACTCAGACTCTAATGTATGTGGGTGCTATTATAGTGGAGCTATCTGGATATTTGAGTAAAACTGGGATATAAACATGACCTTTCGAACTGTTCAGTGTGACTTTAAAAGGGTAAATGTGTTATCTTTTAGATCATTTTAGTCAAACTAATGAGCATTGCCTTTTTCTGCTTTTTTCTACACGTTCAGGTTCTTATTGAAGACAATGGGCCGTTTGGATGGGAAAGTGATAGTCCTTTCTGCAGCAGCACAAGGGATTGGAAAAGCTTCTGCTATAGTAACCATTCATTTTACGTTCATTCCAAAGATTTCCCAAGTACTGCTGCACTCTGCTGTGGCTTTGACAGCCTTGTGTGCCACTTTGATGAGTATAATAAATGGATTTACTCTGAGGGTTTACAATTGCTATGTGTTTTCCTTTTGAATAAAAGCTTGTCATGCAAGGGCTGTCAACATGACATTCTGAGGCTGTCAAGTGTAGATGCAGAATGCTTGGACATAGTGAAGAATGCTGAAACCAGCTTGAGGGTAGAATGTTTCTAGCCTTTGCAACCTATTTCCTATTTTTTACAAGCATTTCTAATATGAAAATGTTATAATTAATCATTAAGGGGAAAGAAACGAGTGTCTCAGATCATTTAGACAAATTCTCTGAGTCAACAGCACACTATCAGTCGAGCGCTGGGGGTGGTTAAAAGGCACACCTGCTAGGTGAATACATTTCCATATCAAGTGAATATTCAAATGGGTATTAAATGAGAGAAAATACAGATTGAGGAAATACTGTAGCCCTGAGCCAGTTGGCAGATCACATGGATGGAAAACATGCCATTGCTCGAACTGTCGTCAAATGAAATCTCACCAGTGGAGTGTTATTGGGAGTCTAGATAGGGTAAGATTTTATATCAGCCCAGCCTGCTGTGTGTGCTAACACTGCTCAATATGAGCTATAAAATATCTGCTATCAGGAGAAATAGATTTGATGAAAAGTTTGCATCATATTGTCAAAGCTTAAACCAGATTCAGATGTTGAGAAAATTGACAAACATCTTGTCATTTAATAGTAATTAACCATGTTAATCATGCATATTGTTGTCTACTGACTTGAAAGTTTTTGTCTTCTTAATTGTAATAGGCTTTTGCCAAGGAAGGTGCCCAAGTCACTGCTACAGATATCAATGGAGAGAAACTTAAAGAGCTGGATGGCATTCCAGGTAACTCATTGACTGGCTATGTATTGCCACCTAGTGGGAAAATGTGAAACAAAACTTTTCTAAACATAAACAAGATTATTTGATCTGGAACTTCTGATCTATTCATTCAATTAATAATTAATCTTAAGATATCAATTTAGATTTTTGAACAGATTTTAGCAAATGTGCTCAAGTTTGAATAGTTCAATGATTATACATAATTTATACAAAAATTTACTAATTTAGGATGATTTACAACATATGCTGTTAAATCTTACTGAAAGGAACCCAATATACTAGTGATTTCCTGTCAAAAATGTACACATCACTAAGCAAAAGTTAACTTCTAAAACTTTGTGGTCTGGAAATCTGAACATTTTTTATTATTATTATTTTCTTTACCATTTTTAAAGAAGGCTAACTACTCATTTCTAGTTTAAAATGTAATTTATTTTTTTGACGGCAAAGCTAGAATTTCAGCAGCCATTACTCTAGACTTCAGTGTCACATGACCCTTTAGAAATCATTCTAAGATGCTGATTTGGTTCTCAGAAATAATTCTGAATATTACCAATGTTGAAAACATTTGTACTGCTTAAGATTTTTGTGGAAACTGTGATATGTTTTTTTTTTCAGGATTCTTTCATGAATAGAAATTTGAAACAGAAATCTTTTGAAACATTATAAATGTCTTTACTGTAACTCTTGAATTATTTTAGTGTTCACAAAATCATGTTTAATGTGTTTTGTTATTACCTGAACTGCCTTAAAAACTCTCAAATCATAACTTTAGTGATGGACATCTGATCTGTGTGTTTTTTAATTTTCTCAAGCATTATCTTTGATCTTTGAGCATGTCTATATTAGACTTTTTCCCCAATAAGGGATTTCAAAGGCTGGTGGGCCTTTTTTAGCCCCCCTTTTCATACTGCTCTGCTTTGCCACGTAATCCCATTATGTTGAAAACAAATTGCTTTAGTTCAAGGGTGCTTCTCCTGTCAGGCTTCTGTAGGCTCTTCTGATTCCTGGAATCTTCTTTTATTCCCTTTCTTTTTTAGGGATCAAAACCAAAGTTGTTGACGTTACAAAGAAAGACCAAGTAGAAGCGCTGGCCAAGGACTTCGACTATGTGGATGTGCTGTTCAATGTTGCTGGGTTCGTATTTTTCTTTAAAAGCAGTGAATATGTCTTTAGTTAACTTTAAACTACATAGACACACAAAAAATAAAATATTGTATAGAGTTTCTATATGTACCTTATCTTGGCTAGAACATACCACCTTATCCACCTTTTTCTTTAATGTGGGAGTAAGCCTATGGGTGAGACTTCCAGCTCATTAGCCGCTACAGGGAAATAACGAGAAGAATAACAACCGTAAAACTGTTTGCACTACAAAAAACTGTGTTCATAATTAAGATAATACATGAAAATAATATGGTAAGACACACCAGTTCGTAATATCAAGCAGCAAAATGAGCTGTTTTGTTCAGCTAAAAATACCTGGATGCGGATGAGGCCGGAAGCCAGACCCATAAAGTTTACAAATGGCTGCGCCCGCTCTTGTGGAAAGAAAAAGTTGGATATAAAACACATTTCAGGAATGGCACAATGACTGTATTTAATTTGTGGAAAAACTGCTCCTTTAATGTGCATTCAGTTTCTCATTCTTCTTTTTTTTGACACAGATTTGTCCATCATGGCTCTATACTGGAGTGTGAGGAATCGGACTGGGACTTCACTATGAATGTGAATGTCCGTAGCATGTACCTGATGATCAAGGCCTTCCTGCCTAAGGTCAGCTTGTCCTTCCCCTCTTTAGGATTATCCCAGAACTCCTCATACTACCTCTTCTCTTCTCCCCCATTATCCCTGAAAAAGACCTATGTGTTTACGTATTTAAAGATTATGTTTTCATCCCCATCTCGTCCGGACTGTGGGTTAAGAGTACAAAACAGATCTGCACCATGTGGTTTAATACTTAATCTCTGTGACAGCATAAATGTGCTTAAAGGGGTCATCGGATGCCCATTTTTCACAAGTTGATATGATTTTAGGACTTTAGGGTCTTAATGAAAAGTCTATAATATACTTTGGTTAAAAATTCTCAATGGTTGTGTAAAAAAACACCCTTTTTACCTTGTCAAAATAAGCTCTGCAAAAATCATCCCATTCTGATGGATTGTTACTTTAAATGCAAATGAGCTCTGCTCGCCCCGCCCCTCTCTTCTCTCTGTGGAGTGACGAGCTGCTCTGAGAGATTGTTTACTTTAGCCGTTTTTAGCGCGTTTAGCCGCGAACCTTGCTAACTAGCACGTTATTAGGAAAGGTGATTGCAGAGAAAAAAACCCTTATACTCACTTCTGCTGTAAGTGAAGCTGGATCATGAATGATTTGTGCGAGCATTTATGTAGATCGGGAGGCACATTCCCTTCACAAACAAATGTAATCCACTGCATCTTCAGCGGCTCAGATGTGGGGAGTAAATGACAACCACTATGTTCATTATTACATCCAGCAACACAACACCTCAAATGCTCAATCAGAGATATTCTTCTCTAATTTACATCCCTGCTTTGGCATTAAAAACAATGGAGGTAAGACGTTCATGTCAATCAACTATGGGGCAAGCGACCTCTGTCTGTGTGACGCCACACGCTCGATTTGAAAAAGGGGATATTATTTTTCATATTAATTATCATTATAGGGTAGATGTGTACATACACTGCCAATACACATTAATGTTCAAACAACATGTAAAAGTGAACTTTGCATCCGATGACCCCTTTAAATGGTTACCAGATATTGTTTTTTTTGTTCATTTGTTTATAAATTTAAATGTCTGTCAAATTAGGACAATTTTTACACATCAATATGCAAAATCTAGTTCATATACTAACGTTCAGAAGTTTGGGTTGCCAAGTTTTTGAAAGAAGTCTTTTCATGGCTGCATTTATTTGATCAAAAATACAGTAAAAACAGTAATATTGTGAAATATTTTTTACAATTTAATATGACTGTATTAAATGCTTTAATATAAATGCATTTTAATTTTAATATGTTAATTTGGTGCTCAAGTAACTGTTTATTGAATAGAAATGTTTTGTAACATCATAAATGTCTTTACTGTCACCATTGATCAATTTAATGCAATTTAAAGCATTAATTCTTAAAAAAAAAAAAAAAAAAAAACTTTTGAGCAGTATTATACATCTGATAATATATCACCGTGGGAATCAGCATGGGATTCATGACGTCTACATGAATGCAGTAACCCTGTCAAATGATTTGAAGTGTGTTACTTTAAACAGTCAGCCAATTTAAATTGACTTTCCCTTATCCATCTCCATATAGATGCTGCCTCGTAAATCTGGTAACATCATCAATATGTCATCTGTGGCATCTAGTATCAAAGGTAATAATTATACTTTGTTGCAACCTATTAACGTTTTGATGCTGAATTATAAATGGGCTGCTGTACTACATCATGTTGCATATCAAGATTCGGCCCTTTGCTCTTAATTACATGTGATGATTGACATTGTTCCGTGTAGCTCTTGGCATACTATCCTCCCCCCATTATCTTCAGTTTAGCTGGTGGTGAAATTGGATAAATGCCAGGTCAGATGAAGTTTGCCCTCTCCTAATCGCTCATCCTTAATTGCATGTCTAGGAGTTGTGAACAGATGTGTCTACAGCACATCTAAAGCTGCCATCATTGGACTGACCAAATCAGTGGCAGCTGATTTCCTGGAACAAGGGATCCGCTGCAATTGTATCTGCCCTGGTATGTTACTTTATTGATTGGTTTTCTATATTAAGTCCCTGTAACATTCAAAAACATCCCTGTACCTAATAATTATATGAGTCATTTTGCTTCTTGTGACCTTTACAGGAACTGTAGATACGCCTTCATTACGACAGAGAATGCAGGACAGACCTGATCCAGAACAGGTACTGCTTTCATTATCAAGACAATGTACTGTGCAGCCAAGAAACACAATAATCTAAAGCTTTTCATTGACTTTTTCCAAATGCAAAACACTTTTAGAACTTTCAGGAAAGAATACTAACAGCCAGCTGAAGCACAGCCAAAGATGTTTCACACATGAAACATGGCAGCAACTTCTTATCAACTAACTTTTGATGATGATACACTTGGGCAAGCTCTGGCTTCTCTGAGTGAAAGTTAATGAGGCTTGAAGTTTATATTTTATACACAGCATTATAGTCATACAGCAGAAGCAAATCCAAAAAGCTAAAGCTAATACAAATATGGGTAGTTGACAAATAGCCAATAACAGTTTTTAAAGAGAAATGCATATGTTTATGTAGTGTAAAGTCTGATCTTTGAGAAAATATAAAGGGCCCCTAACTTCATCAGTTCTTTCATTGTTTTTTTTTTTTTTTTTTGCTTGTTACATAGCAAAAATTAATAAAGTAAAAACTCTTAATAATAATATAATAGCATGAGAGAGATATATCTTCATTGTTATACCCTTATTTTCATATAGTGTTATTTATTTAATATGAAATTTAATTATAATCTAATCATAATTAACATAATTTTTTTCCCCATGACTTGTTAGACAATTTCAAGACAAACTTTGACAACAAGACAAACTTTGCTGTCATCTGTTCAAAACTGCTGAAAAATAAACAATTTTAAGATGAGAGATATGTCTATCTCCCCTATTGCAATACTCAACAGTTTTTTTTTGTTTTTTTTTTAAGATATGTTGAGATAAAAACAAATCTGTGGTTCTTTTATGTGTGTCACACCATAGGACATTACGTCACACCATGGGACATTGTCACACTAAATGTCAGAAATAGTAGTTATTAAAGTATTTCTATTTAATTTTGAACATGTCAAATGAGAAAGAAAGTTTAATTTTGATACAAACAATATCAGCATGTTTTTTTTTTAAACAAAACGAAATAATTTTCATCGACAAAATTCAGTCTCTTAGTGAATCAGTATGTTACTAAAACTCTTCTAGCCCCCCTGCTGCATTTGCAGCACAGCTAAATATGATTGATATTTATGATACAGCTATATAGTATTGATATATGATCGAAACTGTATTCATTAAGATGTGAATTCTTTTTTTTTAACTATATAGCTACTCTTTTTAAAGCATAATTTGCATCATTCTCTTAGGATCTCCGCCCTTCTGGTGGATCCTTGTTAATTTTCTGTCTGTATTTCTGCATCCTCTCTCCTACTAATTTCTCTCCCTCAATTCTTTCTGTTTCAAAAACAAAGTATCACATTTTATACTTATTTTCATGACACTTTATAACAGTACAGATTTTCTGCAAAAACATCAGAAAACAGTTTAATCAGTGTAATTACTGCATTTAATAACACTGAAAATGATCAAAAAAGAATAAAAATATATGAGAACTGTAAACGTATTAGAAAAATTGTGAACCATTTTCCATCATGAATCTGAGTTCTTTGATCCAACGGTCAACAGAATAACATGGAAAATCAGCTTTTTGAAACCTTCTGTGAATACGCATATGTGAAAATTTAAAATGCTTCCGTGAAGCTTCTGTTAAAATAATTTTTCTCACACTAGGTGGTATTTTAGCCATTAGCACCTTATTAAAAGCCCTTTAGAACAATAGATTTTTTCGCATGAGTACAAAAATCAGCTAACCATCAACCAATGCACCCCCCCGCATTACTAAACACACAGTTCTGTCTTTCAATTCTCAGGCTTTTAAAGACTTCATGGCCAGACAGAAGATTGGTAGATTGTGCACTGCAGAGGAAGTTGCACATCTGTGTGTGTACTTGGCCTCAGATGAGGTGAGTCTTCAAACATTTTTTTTTCTATATTATTTAAGAGACACCATGTGCTACTGAAAAGCAGTGTTGCCTTTTTAACAGTTCACTTGGATTCAAAATATAGTTGGATGTTTAAAAAATAATCGAAGGATTTTTATTCCTGCAGTCTGCCTACGTAACAGGAACAGAAGCCATCATTGATGGAGGATGGAGACTCTGAGGATATTTTGTTAGAGTTACTGCATAACCTTTAACATGCATGCAGTTTAACTTCCAGAGAAATGTATTCACTGATTTTCTTTATCTTTAAAACTTCATTGCTGCTGTGATGCAGTTGATTGTACTGAATCTTTCTTGGCCATTGATGTACGAAATTGTGGATGCCAAGCTCACTTGCTGCAATCTAATCTTTAGCTTTATTTTATTTTTAAAGACAAATAGCTTGGTTGAAATAATTAGAATATGCCAAATATAATCAACATTTTTGGCCAATTAGTGTTTTCTATTTTTTCCAATTTCTAATTTCCAATTCATAAAAAAAGGTTTGAGAATAGTAATCAATGTTCTTTAACTGACACGTAGCATTAAAACTACTATTCTATGAGATTTAAAACTCCTGGTGTTTCTTATTCATTTCCTAGTTTTAGCTCGACTATATGTGTCATTTATATATCTTAAAAATGAATCGTATACAGTTTAAAACATCGTGGATGGCGCATGATTATGGGATCATAATAAACACACAAGTCTCTTGTCGACGTCTTGTGATTGGTCAGCTGCTCTTAGGTACCAATCAAACTGCACAGGAGGTGGGACTTGCAAGAAAAGGGTTTGGAACAATAGCACAGCTTCGACCGGATTGGACCATTCTATTATGTAGTATTAGCTTTCAGCTGTCGTTCACACTACCGGATGCCTCTACCGAGTAAAAGATTAACCTTTTAAATCTGTCCACGCATTTTGGGATCAAGCGCGTGTATTTTCAGTATGATTTGTTTGTATGTGTGTGGACCTTAGCACATGTCGATCAATCACTTGCAAAACATCGATACTTCCGCATGAGATTTGATTTGGTGGAATGAAGGTTTGAAGCCTTGTTTGTTTTCATAATTTCATGTCATGTAATTGATGTTTCATAAAAATTATAACCATCACAGAGAAAAGACAATGTCTTAACCACGCAAAGCAAGAACGCAGTCGTTACGAAACGAAGAAGGAAATCTTATACTATAGACGTTTATTTGAAGATGCTGTAAGAATACCTGGCTGTACTAAGAACACTCTAATGTCAGTACTGATGTTCAGTGAGTGGTTTACTGCAGTATTATAAACAGAGACCATATGCCACGCTCTCTTCAGTCTGATAAAGCACCATATGGCCCAGGCGTCGCGTTTAGTCCGGTCACAATCCGATTAACCTGTGGAGTAAACCAGTCGGTTTCTTTTCTAGTATCTTACTCGTGTTATTTCCTTTTTGAAGCCCATTGATAAAAGCTAATCAGGCGTCATCGATAGACAGATGCTGTAATCGTGATTTATATTTAGACAGATGGAGTGTTGATGGGCAGAAGCCGGTCATGAACACGTGCAATGGCTAGAAGACTCGAACGAGGATAGAGCAGAACGACAGTGCCATGGAGGATGCCCAGTCCAGACCTCATTCAGCCCACTCCACATACTCACAGAGGACTGAGGATGCAGCCTCCGCCTTGGGAAATCATGCTGAAGTAGGTTATTAGACAGAATTCCCCACTTTATGGTGTTTTTGTGTATATTATTTCAACATTGGTTCTATAACTTGAGACAGTTGACTTATTGATGTTACAGTATGTAGCGAAAATGATCTCAAGCTGATCTTAAGCCTTAATGGGCAATATGAAAGGTTTAACACTTTATAATAACCCTAATTTATACCTTTAACAAACATTTAATGCTATATAGATCAATAGTTCATGCACATTTAGATATGAATAATAAAGTAGAGAGATGGGAGACTAGTGATACTGCTGTGTCTATTGCATTCTTTATTTTAATACAAAAAAAAAAAAAAAAAAGTTTATTACACACAACTTCTCATTGAAACTTTCTGCTGTGCAATCATTAACAAGACTATAGACTGCTACCAGTTAATCAAAGCCATGTTTACACTGCAAAGTTGGAATAATACCTGCATCTGACATGGGGAAGATAAGAACTTGTTTTAAATTGACCTGCCTGGTTAAATGTTAAATTTATGTTTTTTTGCAGTCTTTTAAAAGCTGCTTATGTACATATATTTACACAAATATTGCATAAAAAACCTCTGGAAACTCCAAAAGGCTGCAAAATAATTGGGGGAAAAACTGCTGCATAGCAAGTGTTAAATTGATTGTAAATGTGTATTTGACTAATTTACACTACTGTTAAAAAATGTGGGGTTAGTACAGTTTTTTAAAAAAATAAATATGATTTTATTTAGCAATGACACATTACCTTGACAGCAAAGACAATTTTTAATGTTACAGAGATTTCTATTTCAAATAAATGCTATTCTTTGAATTTTCTGTTAATAATAATAATAAAAAAAAAATAATAATAATTCTTGAGCGCCAAATCTGCATATTAAAATCACATGGGCAAATAGAATTTTAAAATACATTTAAATTGAAAACAGATATCTTAAATTGTTATATTATTTGTAATATTAATTGTGTATATATTATATACATTGTTTATAATAAAATTTATAATAACGGTTTTCTTTTTCTATTTTAATATATTTATAAGTAATTTATTCCTGGCAAAGGTGAATTTCCAGCAGGTGATACTCCAGTCTTCAGTGTCACATAATACTTAATTCTGAAATCTCAAAATTATGTTGATACTCTATTTTAAATTGCAATAATATTTCACAGTATTACTGTTTTTGCTGTATTTTTGATTAAATAAATGCAGTCTAGAAAGCATAAGAGGCTTCTTTTTTAGAACATTTTAAAACCTTAACTATTTCACATCTTTCTTTCTTTATGACAGTGTGTGTCATATACTGCACTGGATAAAAACATCTGCAAATGTATATTTTTCTACTAATATCACTGCTTCTCTCTCTTCACTCTCCAACAGCATCACCTTACTGTCAGTCAGACAGTCCTGGTGGTTCCGAAGCGCTCAGAGAGCCCGAATCCGAGTATGACCGAAGAGACGATTTATGTCCCTCGACCGGTGTCTTCAGTTGACGCTTGTACTAACACAGACCCTCCGTACGAATGCTGCCCATGGCTGCGCAGACTGTGCCCGTGCCCACCTAGAGGCCTGCTGGCTACCATTATCACCAAAGGTTAGATATGATGATAGAGATTGCATGTATGCTGCCTTTCAAAAGCTTGGGGTTGGAAAGAGATTTTTCAGGTTTTCAAAAGAAGTCTCTTTTGCTCACTAAGGCTGCATTTATTTGATCAAAAATAAATAATGTGTAATATTGTGAAATGTTTTTATCATTTAAAATAGCTGTTTTAGCCTAATATATTTTAAAATGTAATGTATTCCTGTGAACACAGTATGTGTTTGTTCTTGTCCCCTTTGTAGTGTCCATGGCCGCAGTGCTCTTTGGGGTGGTGTGGTCTATAACAGAGAAGGAATGTCTTCCTGGCGGGAACCTCTTTGGCATCGTGACTTTGTTTATATGTTCTGTAGCCGGGGGAAAGCTGTTCGGACGCATACGCTTCCCCAACATGCCACCTTTACCTCCACTACTTGGTATGAGCAATTTCTGTAAACAATGAAGTGTGGTTACATTTTGAGTGCAAAAAAGCATTGAGGTCTGTTGTTGTAGTGTAGTAGCGATTCATAAAGAAACACTCGCACACATCGCAGTTTTCTGTTGGTCAGCATGGTGAATTCATGTGACTAACTGGATCTTTTTTGATTGCTATCACCCATGAAATTTCAGTAACAGGTAAAATGGGAAAAGTTCACCTTAAGGAAATGGCTGTGTTAAAGGGATAGTTCACCCAAAAATTAAAACTCCAACCCCGTAAGACCTTCCTTCATCTTTGGAACACAAGTTAAGATATTTTTGATGAAATCAGAGTGCTTTCTGACCCTCCTTAGAGAGCAATGTAACTGAACTGTTCCTAGACCCAGAGATGGAGAATGGACATCGTTAAAATAGTCCATGTGACAGCTGTCCTTCAACCTAAATTTTACGAAGCTATGAGAATACTTTATGTGCGTATGGACTATTTTGAACCATGTCCATACTATGTTTATGGTTCTGGAAACATCTCAGTTACATTGCTGTCTATGGAGGGACAGAAAACTCTCGTATTTCATCAAAAATATCTTAATTTGTGTTCTGAGGATAACCGAAGGTCTTACGGGTTTGGAACGACATGAGGGTGAGTAATTAATGAAAGAATTTTCATTTTTTGGGTGAACTATTCCTTTAAGGATGGGATGGAATGCAATACATGGCACAGTACATACTGTATGCTACCCTTTATGTTTTAAAATATATAACCATTATGCTATTTCCATAATTAATACCAAAAATAGGCCAAAATATAAAATCATTTTGATGGTAACTTCAATAACGTGCTTAATTTTGAACTTCTGCTTAATAGCAAGTGTTAAATTGATTGTAAATGTGTATTTAACTTACACTACTGTTCAAAAATGTGGTGGTTTTTTTAAATAAATAAATTTATGATTTTATTTAGCAGTGACACATTAAATTGACAGTGAAGACAATTTGTGACGTTATTTCTATTTCAGATTAATGCTATTCTTTTGAACTTTGTTCATCAAAAAAAAAAAAAAGTTTTCAACATTGACAATAAGAAAAATGTTTCCTGAGCACCAAATCAGCATATTAGAATCACAGAAATCAAAAATATATTAAAACTGAAAACAGTAGAGTATAATTCAGTTTTCCCCACAGCTCAAAGATAAACTGCCTCTGTTATTTCTTTATTTTTTCTCAGAGTGGTCAGTTTCATTGTCAGTGTGAGAACTGTAATGAATAACTATGGGGTTTCTGTTTGTTATTCACTTCTGTTGTTTTCTCTGTGTGTGTCCGTAGGCATGCTGCTGGCAGGGTTTGTCCTGCGAAACATCCCTGTGGTGACAGATGCGGTTTACATTGATGTTAGATGGTCTGCTTCTCTGAGGAACATTGCACTGGGTGTCATTCTGGTCAAGGCTGGGCTGGAATTAGACGGCAAGGTATGAAACCCCACCGGCCCCTGTAGAGTTACACCAAAAACATTGCTGCCAGCACCATATTGTTTGTTGATTATCTGTTTTTATTTCACAAAGGCTTTTCATTTAACTAAAGCAGAAAAAATTAGTTTCAAATAATTGTTTTGTATGTGTGTTTCAGGCTCTGAGGAAGCTGAAAGCCGTGTGTTTGCGTTTGTCCATGTTCCCTCTCACCTTCGAAGCATGCACTATGGCTGTCGTCTCCTATTTAATATTGGGTCTTCCATGGGTCTGGGGTTTTATTTTAGGGTAAACCATTGATTTTTATAAGATAAGGACCTCTCTGAAATGTCTGCTGCTATTAAAGTAGTTGCTGCCATATTCTGCTCGGTAGGTTTGTTCTTGGGGCCGTTTCTCCTGCTGTTGTGGTTCCGTCTATGCTGCTTCTGCATAAGGAAGGATACGGTTTAGAGCAGGGTATACCTACTCTTCTCATGGCAGCATGCAGCGTTGATGACATCATTGCTATTACCTGCTTCACCACCTCCTTGAGTGTAGCTTTCGCAACAGGTATGCCAAAACATGTCAGAAAAGGTAGCAAATACACAGTATATTTCTCGTGAAGAGTGCCAACATTGGCACAAAGTCAGCCAACACTGGATTCAGCATTCATTTTGATTGTGATATCAATATTTTAACCAATCTGATAGAGGAATTCAAAATGTAGGGTTATTTCTCCAGGTTTTATGGATTTCCGTGGTGTTAGTGGTCCCATTTTATATTAGTGTTTTCTCTTACACCCCCTTGCAGGCTCTGTGTGGTTAAATATACTGAGGGGACCACTGGAGGTATTAGGTGGCGCGGTCGCTGGTGTGGCCTTGGGGTACTTTATCCGTTACTTCCCCAGCAGAGACCAAGTACGTGAACTACAACTTCATGGTTAAGAACTACATGTTGAATTCAAAAATTGATGTCAGGTTAACAGGTTTCTTGGTTTTTGGTGATTTGTCTTTTGTTCTACCTCAAAGGGAAACCTTGTGCTGAAGCGTTCCTTCCTGGTATTGGGGCTGGCCGTGTTTGCTTTGTTTGGCAGTAACGTGGCTGGGATTCCTGGCGCAGGAGGACTATGTACGCTAGTGCTGACGTTCGTGGCTGGACTTGGCTGGGGTAAATCTAAGGTCTGAATCCCTTCTTCCAAACACACTAAGGATGTGCGAGACTAGTTGACTAAACAATATTGCTGCAGCTAGTTGATGTTAATTCTAATTGTTTACATATTTTTATTTCCTTGTTTGTTCTGCTTTATATTTTTACAAAGGCTACGTTTTAGGCTGACATTTTAGAAATGAAAGGAGAAGTCCACTTCCAGAACAAAAATTTACAGATAATTTACTCACTTCCTTGTCATGCAAGATGTTCATGTCTTTCTTTCTTCAGTTGATAAGAAATTATGTTTCTTGAGGAAGACATTCCCAAATTTTTTTTCTATATAGTGGACTTCAGTGGTGCCCCCAAGTTTGAACTTCCAAAATGCAGTTTAAATGCAGCTTCAAATGGCTTCAAATGATCCCAGCCGAGGAAGAAGGGTCTAATCTAGCGAAACGATCAATCATTTTTGAAACAAATTGACAGTTTATTTACTTTCAAACCTCAAACGCTCTTCTTGTCTCGTCTCTGCGATGCACATGCTTCTGTGTAATCTGGGTCAGTACAGTTAGGGTATGTCGAAAAACTCCCGTCTCATTTTCTTCTTCAGCGTCAAAAATGTCCTACATCGCTAATTTTTGTAAAGGGCGTTTGATCTTCTCTGCATGTTCACTTTATAAACACTGGGTCGGTGCTTCTGCAGCGATGTAGGACAAAAACGAGATGAGAGAAAACGAGATGAGAGTTTTTCGACATACCCTAACTGTGTTGACCGTATTGAACCGGACAAAAACAGAGTTCACGCAGACTTGGACGAGACGAGCGTTTTAGGTTAAAATTTGTCAATTTGTTTAAAAATTACAGATTGTTTTGCTAGATAAGACCCTTCTTCCTTGGCTGTGATCATTTAGAGCCATTTAAAGCTGCATTTAAACTGCATTTTGGAAGTTCAGACTTGGGTAACCCATTGAAGTCCACTATATGAAGTCCACTACATTCAGGAATGTTTTCCTCAAGAAACAATTTCTTATCAACTATGGAAAGAAAGACATGAACATCTTGGATGACAAGGGGGTGAGTAAATTATTTGTAAATTGTTGTTCTGGAAGTGGACTTCTCCTTTAAGACAGTATTCTAAAAAGTGTATATCTGGAGTGGAAAGCAAAATTATTTTGTTTTACCTCAGACCATAAATGTGTTTGTTTTCTCTACATCAGCACTAATAAATCTTTTTCCCCATTTTCTCAGATCCCATGTCTAATTTCAGTGTGCATGTGCATTTCAGGCTCCAGTGGAAGCGGTGGTGGAAAGGTTTTGGCATGTGTTCCAACCTCTTCTCTTTGGTCTCATCGGTGCTGAGGTTATCATTACTTCTTTGGAGGTCACGACTGTGTGTGAGTGTCATACTCCCAGTTTTACAGTTCTTTGCTCTCATTTCCACAAAACTGGTTTCAGTAAAAGAGCTGATTCCAAAACACCTATTACTTATGTAATATTTTAAACATGCAGTTGATCAACTCTAATCTAATGTGTCCTCAGTTCTGGGTATAGCAGCCCTGTTCATTGCACTCACGGTACGCCTGCTTATCACTTTTGTTGTGGTAATGCGAGCTGGGTTTAACCTGAAAGAGAAAGTCTTCATCGCTCTAGCCTGGATGCCTAAAGCCACAGTACAGGTATATTTGTCAAGTCTAACAAATATGCTTTGTTTTATTGTGTTTTTATTAGGGATGTCAGTTTAACACGTTAATTAATTAGTTATGTAAAAAATAATGCGTTGAAAATATTTTAACGCCGTTAACCCACTAGCCCCGCCCCCAGACTTGTACATCATCTTATATTTCCTACAGTTGACTGTTGACAAATATGATGCAGGGCAACAACTCCATAAATGCAGTCATGCCCTAAAATTCAAGACAATGGTGGAAAAAATGCCCATGTATGTGTTTTGTCTCATATTTATATATATATTACATACCACACGGGCTGCAAGAGCAATACGACACGAGTGCTGATTTTGCCCTGATCTCACAAGCTTAAATGTGATTTTTATACAACAGTTCAGTAAATAAGACATTGATATTGTGTTATATTTTAAACGCAATGTGTTTTCGCTCAATTTTGCACAGAGCATATTACCTTTAAAGCCACAGCAGAATGGTTGCACGTCTCCGAGCAACACAGCGGTGTTTAGTTTCTAAATGAAGCCGCATTTTGAAAGAATCGTGTGAATCAGTGATTCAAAGGCCCATTCATAAAGAGAGCCATTTACTTAATTCCTGAATAAATCAGTCATTTGAACCAATCCAATGAATAAATAAATGACTCATAAAGACATTTACTGCCACTTGCTGGCAGATTGAGTTGAATCAAATAGAATGTTTCTTTCTAAAGCTACAATTTGTAATGTCTGCTTGATACTTTCTCATTTAACACAAAAATAGATTTAAATAATCTTTTGTGGGTATTTTCACAGTCAAATTTATTTTGCGATTATTCAGATTAATTAATGGAAACATCATGTAATTAATTAATTAAACATTTTAATCGACTGACGGCCCTAGTTTTTATCTTTTAGGCAGCACTTCTAGGTTTTTTTTGTTTTTGTTTTTTAGACAAGTGTTAGCTGAAAGACAAAAAATGCAATGTGAGGTCCCTTATGAATGCTTATGTGTGATTGGTTCCAGGCTGCCATAGGCTCCACAGCTCTGGACATGGCACGCTCCAAGAATGACCTAGAGCTACAGAAGTACGGCATGGACGTCCTCACTGTGGCTGTGCTGTCCATTATCATCACCGCTCCTATTGGAGCACTCCTCATCAGCCTGCTCGGCCCTCGACTACTGCAGAAACCAAAGAACCCTGAGTGGGGTGAGATATTTGTATACACACATGTACACACGTTTACATTACATTAAAGTAAAACCTACTGAGCTGCTCAATTAGGCAACAGTTTTAGGAATCATTGGCAGGATTCTCCAAACAGTCAGTTCCAAACAGCTGGTACCAAAATTTAGTTTAGATGAATTATTTTGGTTAGGAAACAACATTTTGTTTTGAAAAATGTTTTTATTATTTGATTTTTAAACAGTTAGCCAAGCCAAGAGATGGTGGTTCTAGTTAATATTTTTTTATCCAAGATTGTGTAGCTAAGAGACATGGTGGAATTAGTGCATTAGTGCTTTCATTAGGTGGTTAGAATATTTAAAATATCAAGAGCACAAATTGGGATTAATTAATTAATTAATCTGCTGCTAGTCCCTGTGATGTAAACCGTTTTGTGTCATAGTTAATATGTTATATTATAAATATTTATTTTTAATATATTTGTATTATAAATTGAAATATTTAAATATAAAAATGTAATACTGTTATTAAATATATAATCTTTTATTAGAAAATTAAATATAATATTGCATATATAAATATTATATTTAAAATAAAATATATTAGAACTGGATTAATTCAGTTTTGCCATTGCAGGAATAAATTACATTTAACAAATTATGTAAAAAATAAAATAAAATAAAAAATGCAAATATACTACGGTAAATCTGAATTATTTTACAGTATTACTATTTTTACACTATTTTTTTTTTTGGCCAAATAAATGCATACTGGGTAAGCATAAAATATGACTTTCAAAAACATGGAAAAATCTTACCAATCTGCTTATACATATACATGCATGTACAATTATGCATATGTCTGCAGTAAATCTTATTACAGCATTAGTCATTATTTTAGCAACATGAACATTAGTTTCTCTTCACATGCGATTTGTGTGGCATGCATGAAAGAGTGTTAAGTTGCTATTCAAAAACATTATCATTATCAGTCACTGATGGTTTATGATGGTTTGGATGCTGCCTTTTGTAGACAGTTAACAGGATTGGGGTCAGATGGCACTGCATAGCTGTGCAAATAATACTGAAGTAGGTTTCTGCAGTTGTCTTGTCACTAAAAATATATGGATAGCAATCCAATCTATTTTTTTAAACATGCCACATGACATGCACATGAAAATGTATCACCACAGCTTGGTGAATTTGCATGCTGGCAGGTCACCCTTTGTTCTGTTTTGCTCTGTGTTTGCTTTATTGTTTGTGTAATGTTATTGCACTTTGCTAATGTGGTAAAAGACCAGTAGATATGTGCGACAATATAAAAATTAACCCCTCTCATAACTAGCCTACAGTACGTATTTTTTATGCTCTGTATACAAATAGTATAAATAGATGAAATGTGCAACTGAAATCTCTCTAACAATTGCTTGGTGCTAACATTCTTCATTGTGTTAAATTATTGTGTTACTTTCATTTTGTGAATTGTAGCTGTCAGTCAAGGTGCTTTATCCGCATCGGGGACCCCGGTGACGTATGAGAGCGCTCTGTGATGTTTCGAGAATGCTTCTGGGAAGTGACAACCCGACTCCAAGGCTGCTGATGATCCTTTTGTCTTGAAAGTGGATTCTCAAACTCATTATTACTGCGAACCTCTGAAGTCAGACTGCAAAAGTGGCAGACATGCTTTTCAGATGAAGAAACCCAACTATCATTTTTACCTTCCAAGGTGGATGAAAACACTTCAGTCACTCTATTTATTTCTTTATTTCTTTTACAGGTTACAAGTTATTATTCTCTAAAAGCTGGGATTTTGAAGAATCGAACACTACAGGGATCATTGTTAGCACTGAAGTTCATGTTTATGAATCTAATTTTTTCTAACTGGCTTATGTTTGTATCGATAGTATTTCTTACGTTAGATATATTACAGATGAGTCTGTAGTGACTGCATAACAGTGTTACATGAAGTCATAAAGTGGTCAGTGCGGTCATGACTATATTCGGAATGGTAGTAGCTTACTGTTTACTTAGCATTATACTTAGCTAAATATATGTGACCCTGGACCAAAAAACCAGTCATACTATAAGTAATAGGGGTGTGAATCTTTCGGTAACTCAGGATTCAATTCAAATCGAATCTTGGGACCATGATTCAATTAAAAATCGATTCGCTTTTTTTTTTTTTTTTTTTTTTTTTTTTTTTTTTTTTTTTAGCCACGATTTACAATTTTTATTTTAAAACATATTACTACCTACTTAACACATATTTTACAAGAATGGATGTTTGCAATTCATTAGCCATCGTCCTATTAGTCATCTGTCCTTTCTCTGTTTATGTGGTAAGTGAAATATATGTACGCTTATTTATAGGCTACCGCTAACAGGGTTAACCATGTCCCTTTAGTGGCTCCATATAACACGTTCATTTTCTGTCATTTTTTGAATAAAGATTTACTTGTGTACATCCATACTTCCCACAATAACAAAAGATCAATAACTAATATAATATTTTTCCAAACACAAGCTTTCGCTGAAAATGGGTCAGGATATATTTGTTTTTCCTCTTCCATTGCTTTCGCTTTTTTTGTTCAGATAACGTCATGTTATTATTATTACTATATTAATTATTATTTTTGAGTTTGTGAATCAATGCAAATCGCTAAAAGACTGAATCACGATTCAAGTATGAATCCCCTAATAAGTAGACAATACATTACATTGTATGGGTCAAAATTATCGATTTTTCTTTTATGGCAAAAATCATTAGGATATTAATTAACAATCATGTTCCATTAAGATATTTAGTAAATTTCCTACCATAAATATATCAAAACTTCATTTTTGATCAGTAATGTGCATTGATAAGAACTTCATTTGGACAAATTTAAAGGCAATTTTCTCAATATTTTGATTTTTTTTTTTTTTTTTTCAGATTTCAGATTTTCAAATAGTTGCATCTCAGCGAAATATTGTCCTATCCTAACAACCTTTTAAACATTAAAAAACTATATTTAACATTCCGATCAAATAATGAAGCTTGAAAAAAGTTTCTTTCAATATATCCCAATATAATCTGGAAATGGAAGGTTAAGTTGAGTACTTTGCAGGATAAGAGTATTTTGGCAAATGTAGTAGTTTATCAGGGTATTTTAGGCATATTATACAGTAATCAACATTTGAAGTGGATCACATCAAACAATCTCCATTCTTGTTTGACAACTTTGAACTTTTCTGATCCACTTCAAATGTTGACTACTGTATACTGCAGCAACAGTAAGAGTAGTGTGATAGTAATATTTTTCCGAACACAGTCATGGATCTGCATTCTGAGATTGAGTTTTCGCAAGTATCTTGTCAGCCCTGTTACACAATCAAATACTACTGTGGTCACTTCAGAGCTCAGCTACAGTTTGTGTTTACAGGGGAAGTAATTTTAGAACCTAAAGAAGGATTTATTTATTTATTAGTAGTAGTAGAACGACAAATCGTATTTTTTTGCCTCGGCATTGCACAGTGCATCATGTTACTTTCTGTGAAGCATATTTATACAAGTATTTTTTTTTTTTTTTTTTTTTTTTTTTCCAATGATTGTTTTCATGATGTGCATTTGAGTGTTATAGAGTCATAAGCAAGAGGAAGTTATTATGTGCATACTGTTAGAGGGTTATGTTTACTGTTTGAAATTTGCAAGGTTTTGTGTCATGGTTTTGATACAGTAATGGCAATGCTACATGCAGTCACTGATCATTTAAAAAATTAAATGCCTACTTTTAAGACCTTATTTTTATAGTCATCTGTATAGAACTTCTATGGTGTACATGTAGTTTATTTGTAGAGGTATTGCTGCAGAAAATGAATGACATTTGCCTTTTTAGTAAATGACAGGCAAAACCCCTGTTTATATTTGAAAGCATATCTTGTTATATCATCTAATGCAAATCAGATGTAAATAAGCAGCACTGTTACATTCTGAAAAGACATTTCAAGCATTGGTTTGGTAGAGTTACACCATTGTGTGGTCTAGGAAAGTACACAAAAGAAACAAAAAAAAAAAAACAGAATCATGGATTTAAAAGAAGTTTGGTTACCTTTTATTTTACAAAAGTTATCATTAGGCACATTCCAGTTACCATACAAATGTAATTTTTAATGGAAACACTTATGAACAAAAGCAATCTAATATGAAACGTGGCACAAAAAAAAGGAACCAAGGGATTGTCAAACTATTTTGAATAGGAATGAATGCATACATATTATGAATTGTAAATGTTGCAGCATGTTGGTTCAGGTGGAAAGTTAAAAGAGGCCACATTTCTTTGTTACATTATGATAAATATTATAATAGTGAGTAACAATAGCTTTGACCAAAGCATTTGTTACAATCTAATGCAATGTAAAATGTCTGTATGTATGCAAACACAAGTCAAGTTTAGTATCCTGCACTTGAAAACTTTGAAATAATTTAGCAACATTCTAGAACTCATGTCATTTTAGGAATAATTCTGCAGAAAATGACAAGTAAAAACAAATCTTAATAATGTACTTCACATTGAAAAGTTAAAAGTGTTTGATTTTCTTTTAAGTTGTCTAACGCAAGTTGACAATACAACACTAATAGTAAAAGGCAACTAACAAGTTAAAACTGAATCTAGATACAGATTAAAAATAGAAAAGACACTTTCATGGCCACGAAGATGGATTGGTGATGGCAATCGCCATTTTTTTTTTTTTCCCCCTAAGGCCAAGTTATATTGCACACAAAAATCTACTACATTTGCCAAGTATAAAAAAGTAAACACACCAGAGCAATGTAACAAAAAGTAATCGATATAATTATTCTCTCAGATCAACCACAATATCGTGAGCATAAAGTCTTCAGAATTTACAGCTCTATGCATCTCTATACCACAATAACAAGTTGGAATCGTTTTGGGTAAGTACAACAAACTAAATTACAGTAGGTTTTTCAGTGGAGAAAACTATGTATTTAATATGGGCCGAAGCTGGAGGGCTACAGAGTCTTCTTCTTAAGAATAAGCGGACCAACGTTGTCTCCTGTCAGCTCGTTATGCTTTATGTGTGATTTATCGCAAACAGGAAACTGCAAGATAAGAAAGAGCAAGTTAACAGCTGATAGTGACAGTGGTTTTTTGAGGCACCCTGTGGCTTTTGACAAAAATGAGACTTAAAAAGAAGAAGTTAAAAATCACACTTTCTTTTTTTATTCACATGTACATTAATAGTTTCACTAAAGTTTTTTTAAAAGGAGACCTGTATTACATTTTTAAATGATTTTAATACTTTTTACTTCTTTGATCCAATTATGTTTTTTGTGTGCCAACAAGTCACAGATTAGTTTGTCCATGTCCATTTTTACCACTTTCTCTATTTTCTCTACTGTTTGATTGCTTGTAACATCGCAAAATGTAAAATATATTATCGCCCAGCTCTAATATGCTAAATGTGACTAATGCATTTAGATATTATTATCATTAACATCATGATTTTCTGTAAAGCTATTGTGAAAAGCGCTATACTAAATTTGACTTGACTTTGGTGCTGTTATAGTGTATGTTCAGAATACATTGATCTACTTCACAGTTTATCATTACATTATCCACTGAAATCATATCAATTGTTTTTTTTTATTTTAACATACAATATTCTGTTTCTTTCAAGGCATTGAACCTCCTACCGTTTTAGATCGCCAGCAGCGGCAGTAGCAAACATTTGGAGTCCTCAGGTCCTCTATGTCGATCTCGTTCACCACTTTAGGGTTTTCTTTTTGGATCTTCAGATTTATTAGACTGTCTCTTTGCTTTTTCTTCTTGGGCAGGAAGGGCCGGATGGTCAGATAACCCAAAAGAGCCAAAATCCCCAATAACGGCAGGAGCCGCAACCACTCTGAAACTGAGACACAAAGTTATCATAGGGTTTAGGTTGTACACTTAATTATCACAATGACTCATCACAATCCACTTAGTAAGGGATCTTCTACGTAATGTGGAAAAATAAGTGTGGGAAGTGTCAGATAAAGTCATATCCAATGATTAACACACGTGCATTAGTGATAATATACTTCAAAAGAACTGCATTACATAATGACCGTTGGTGGACCCTGATGATGGGCTATTTTAGGTGCCACTTTACATTTACAGATGCAAATAGTTGTGTATTTATTGTGCCATCTTCTATAACACTATAATAAAGCAAAGCATGCTGTCATGCTCTGCATATTTTGTTTTCACACTTCTGAAGCAGTCTCCACTGTGGATATTTTGTATGCGAAAGCAGAATCACTTGTGCAGTGAGGCACTGCTAGAATTTGCATGAGGTGCACGATTATTAAAACTTGGATATTTCCTACCAATAATTAGTTTTGAGTTATCTGAGCGTTTAACACATGGAAAACAGACTCTTATATCACTCTCTCTAAGCAGGCATGCGCGCTTAACTTAACTTTCCTCCTACGCTGGTGACATTTTGTGTGATAAAACACATACCTGTGAGTCTCGCAAAGCCGCCGATTGTTTCTGGAAGGGGCAGTTTCTTGAGGTAGGCTGGAAGTTGCATTTTGATAATCCTGGAGATACTTTCTAACACCATCTTGAATGACTTTGTGCGCTTCTAATTGAGAGGCAGCAGGATGTTTCCTGGGACATTCTACGTCATCGCGTTAGTTCGCTTGCGTAGTCGTTTCCGTTTGCTCGTCGAAGAGGTGCTACTCAAGAATGGAAGAATAGACGTAGTTATGACCGTGAATAGGCGTAAGCGCAAGATGCGCCGTGAAAGCGGTAACCAATCAGGATGTGCGGAGTTGGTTGCGCCCGATTGGCTGCTTTCACCGCGCCACTTGCTTTTAGTTTTATTGGCTCTTTGCTTTGTGTTGTAGGCTACAAAAAAAGAGTCTGGACAATATCAAAGCTAATGCTTCATAAATAATCGAGAATTTTTTTTATTTAACTTTTATTTGAATTATTTGATTTAATTTGGAAATTGAAATTCTTGCAAACTGTGTGGTGTTGCGAAAGATAAGAAGATTTTTGTTTTGAATATTCAGTATTTTTGAACAAATGTCTCTAACTTTTCAAGAATCTTTGGGTTATGATTATTATTATTATTATTATTATTATTATTATTTACTATTATTTTTTAAATTGCATGATGTAATTAGATTTTTTTGTACTTGATAATATTGATTGCAATATTATTTTATCATACGTCTGTTTATTTTATTATGAACTCCAACTTTTTAAGAATCTTTGGGTTATTATTTTATTTTATCATTTTATTTTATTCACCTTTTTTGTTTAAACAAGTTGCATGATATACTTAGATTTTTCTGTACATTATATTAATTGCAATATTATTTTAATCATACGTCTGTTTATTTTATTAGGAACTCTAAATTTTCAACAATCTTTGGATTTTTATTTTATTTTATTTACTATTCACTTTTGTTTAAACACACTGCACGATGTAATTAGTTTTTTTGTACATGATAATATTGATTGCAGAATTATTTTATCATACGTCTGTTTAACTCTAGCTTTTTGAGAATCTTTGGGCCATTATTATTATTTTTATTATTATTTTATTTACTATAATTTTTTTGGTTTAAACAAATCGCATGATGTAATTAGATTTTTTGTACATGATAATATTGATTGTAATGTTACTTTTCATTGTACTAGGAAAGTATTATATTCATGTGAGAAAATGGGCTGAAGCTAAGCCATATTTTATTCAGTTTATAAACAAGATTAAACAATATGGATCCGCTTTGAAATAACAATAAAAAAAAATTATTTCCTTTCATTTTTCCTGTTTTTCTGGCAAAAGTTTCAAAGAAAAAATGTGTACAGTGTCACTGGTGTAATAATGGTGCGAGTAATAAGAGTAATAATAATAATAATTTACTGCTGATTATTATATTATATTATATTATATTATTATATTATATTATATTATATTATATTCAAGGCAATCATGAAAGAACAACATTGTCCAGCATTCCTTGCGCTTTTGAGCCAACAATGCATATTTTCATGGAATAATTTTAAACACCGAGCTAAATTTATTTCTAATGTCACATGTAATGCTAGGGTGTGTTTGTTATATTATTTACGCCCTATGAAGGCGTTTATATATCTTCAGGCATCTAGCAAGACTACTATGCGCGCTGACGTTTAGGTCCATGTCTGTCCGGTGTCATTGGTGAATGACCGAAGATGTCTCACAGCAGGTTGTTTGCCCGGTTGCTCTGTAAGTAAAACTGACCCGAGTGTTGTTGCATTTGAACAACATTTGACCACATTGCTGTCTTTGTTTTGACATTGCTCTATCAGCTGTTGTACACGTTAGAGTCGTTTATCTCTTACTATATGCATTAAACACACACAGTTAGCTAATGCTAATGCGGTTGTGTTGGTATTATCAGCACCAAGTGCAACATATTTAACAGTGAACTTCTGAAACGTGACCTTTACTGGCAAATATGGTTAATTTCAAACGTATCGTGAGGTTAACTTATTAAAAATGTATTTAATAGATCAATGAAAACTTGAAAAGTTGCAGGCTGACTGCAGTATCATTTAATGTAAACGCATGTTGACAGGTATTAGTGCATGATGAGGACTAGTGTGACAAGCTATGTGTGGTTGCTTGTACTTAACTGTCTGCGGTGCGTAACCTTTTTCTCTCTTAAAAGTAATGTAGTAGAAAATCTGAATTGGCGTTTTTACTGTAATCTGTGAAAGAGTATTGCCACTTTTGAAACATTTGGTTCTCTATAAACTCTTTCAGTCTTGTGCAATTCAAGTGTCTGTCAATATGGGAATTTTCACTTACAGAAAGTAGTGTTGACTAACTTCTCTCTCACTGCGATACACTGCATACCTTATACACAGTATACCTTTTCAAAACCAACTGTATAATTAATTATATTACAATGTAATTCCATATATCGTTGCATTTATTTCACATCTGTAGGAATTCACACAAAATAGCTATGCTATTGAGCAGATAAGTAACTGATTGTCTATGAGTAGTTTAAAGTGAACTTTCACCCAGAGAAATGTAGATGGACCATCTAGCCCTGTCAGCTGTGATCAATAGCCTGTTTCTTGAAATCATGTTCTTTCTGTTACATCATTCAGGAGTTATGTCTTTGCTGATCACTTATAAACATGCTGGAATTTATAGTTAAGCTTGGTGCTTTGCAACCAGTGTTGTCTGTTTGACCCCTGTTTTATTGCAAAACTACTTTGAGGTCAAGGCAGCATGAGCTTTGGACATCAGACCCTGTAGGGAACGGTAAGAGTAATGTGAAAGAAACTCCTTAGGCCTACACCAGGTTTACCCATGTAGCTACCAAGTTGCCAAGTTTTGTTGTAACCCTACAGGTCAAACATTTGCATTTAGTGTGACAGATTAGTAAACAAACTGCAGGCAAAATGTATATAGAAACAGCAACATTTGATCATGCAGACTTCACTAAAAATTTTAAAAGTCATCTTAAATAATTAATAAACTTTTAGATGTATTTTCTGATTCTTGGTTCTCATTCCACTGCTGGTGTGTTTCTGTTTGCAGTGCAGCAGGCTGGGGTGAGACACTGTTATACTGGTAACAGAAAGAACCTTTACATCAACAAGAACACTAAGGTCATCTGTCAAGGCTTCACAGGAAAACAGGTGAGTAGCCACAGTCTGTGTTCCCCACCACACCCTGTATTTCACCCCAAATATCTGAAAAGGATCACCCTCATTTCATGTAGTCACTAATTGGAATGCAGTCTCGTTGGTTGTGGCCTGTCTGAGTGTCTGAGAGTAAATGTCTGAACAACAGCAGTAAATCTCACTGTATTTTAAACTTGATTATCAGCTCACCATAAGGAGTAAGTGACACATTGAATTTTTTCAGAAATGGGAAATGAGTTTTTAGTTTTGGTCAACAGTTGGAGGGCAAAAATGATTGACCAAAACTGTGACATTTAATTAGCACTTCTCTGATGGTGAGTTTGAAAGTGTCTTTTTCATACACAAAATGTGAATAAACTGCAACAGGGAAACTGTTTGGACGCTAGTGCTGGATTAGCAATATTGATTTCTTGTTTTTAATCAGTCTTCATTTTGATGAACATTATTTTTTGCAAATGTTCCATCCAAAAATCCAATTATTTTTTTTACACTATCAAACAAAGTCTTAGCATTCAAATTCTGCCAATTTGATAACAAAATTTAGACAATAAATGTCATTTTGATGCAAATTTGTTAAACTGAGGGACTGATGCCACAGATGCTGTTGATAAAACCAAATATTTTGACCCAAAATATTTAAAAGTGGATAAATTCAGTTTTGCAAACAGTCAGTCACAGATCACAGAAGAATTTGATGTAAAGCTTGCATGCTTATGAAACCCTAAAATAGCAGTTATAATTTTGACATTATTTTAAGGATCTGTAGGCTACAGTGGTCATTATTTTTCTTTGTTTGTAAAAATGTGGGCATAATACACTTTATCTTCACACAATATTGTATTTTATTTTATTTGATTAACTACCTTTACCTGAAAATTGAGTGTTTACTGTTGCCCTTTGCATTGTTGATGTACTATTTCCTATTTAATACTGTACAGCCGCCTTGTCACAATTCTGTATTGTTAAAGGCGGTATATAAATAAAGGTGATTTGATTTTGATTTTGATTTTATTTTATTTTGAGAGCAAAGCGGGTTTTGATGGATGCCAAAAATAAATAAATATATACTATTGAGTTTAATATATATTATATTATATTATATTATATTATATTATATTATATTATATTTATTTATTTATTTATAAAATATAGATTATAATAATAAATAATTTTTAATGTTTTTAAGAAGTTTCTTATATTTAATATTATCATTCAGATATGCTGATTTATTATCCATTTTGTAAAGTTTTTGCTGCTTAATATTTTTTTGGAAACTGTGATATGTTTTTCAGTATTCTTTGAATAAAATGTTTTGAATAAAAAAAAAAAAAAACAGTATTTATTAAAAAAAATCTTTTGAAGTAATATGCACAACCATTCAAATATTTGGGATCAGTTTTTTTTTTTTTTTTTTTTTTTTTTTAATAGAAAATTCATTTCTTTCAGCAAGGATGTTAAATTAATAAAAAAAAAGTGATGATAAAGACTTATGTTGTTAGAAAAGATGTATATTTTGAATAAATGCACTTCTTTTTAACTTTTTTTGTTCATAAAAGGGTTATGAAAAAAGTAAAAAAAAAAAAAAATTAAGCAGCACTGTTTCAAACATTAATAATAAATCGGCATATTATAATAATTTCTGAAGGATCATGTGACACTGAGGACTGGAGTAACGGATGATTAAAATTAAGCTTTGCATCACATGATTAAATTATGTTTTACAGTCTACACAGTATAAACTTGAATAATAATAATATTTCACAAGATTACTGTTTTTTATTGTATTTTTGATCAAATATATGCCTCCTTAATGAGCATAAGTGTCTTAAAAAAAAAACATTAAAAATCTTACTATAATCCCAAACTTTTGAACAGCAGTATATATATAAAATATACATATATCCACTATTCATTCTTGTTTTATTTTATTAGATAAGGATTGACGCCTGTCTATGGGCCTTTTTGGCTAAAACTGCTGGCTCCAGTGTCCAATAACCTTACTTTTCTTGCCCCTGTGATTTATGTCATATCTCTCATTGTATTTCTCTTGCTCTCCTTCACCCTCTTTCAAATGACTCTTTACTATAATAAAGGGTTATTAGATGAAGTTTTAATGAACGCTCATTATAATTAGAAGGGGATGAGGAATGACTAGAGTGTCATCGCGGCATATTAACTTTGCTGTTCGGCTACATAAGCAAACCATACCTCAAATTAATCGCCACACTGTTAACGGAGGCAGTGTGCGGGAAAAACGGCAAAGTTAGCACACTTCAGTGTTAATGAAAGCATGAGAACAAATGATAGCAGAAAAGTTGGCAAGAGGACGCTCTGAGGGGAAATGGATTGAAAACGTGCCAGATTTCTAATTATATTTATAATAATACAGTGGTAGATATTGACGTGGTACTGGCGACCCTTGCCTTTGGACTTATCTGCAATGTTTCAAAATAATTTGTAATAATTAACACAGACGTAGCGGGGAAGGAAGGTTAAAGTTCATGATGTACAATTTCCACTGACTGTTCAAATCCCTGGTCATAGGGAAATAGTGTTTTACTGATAAAATCTCATTGATTTTAAAGTGTGTCACATAATGAAATTGCAGTTGTCTTGTTGTACATTAGTCTCATTAAATTACTAACTAAATGTAAAAAGCAAGCTAAATGTGAACTGATTTATCTATGTACTTAAGTGTGCCTAAAATATGTTATGCATGACTTTTTTGAGATATTCTTTGTATTGTTAAAAGCTGTCATTTATCTTTATGTAGTGATTTGGGATCTTTGTCCCAGCCAGTGTAATATGTCAGTTATACAGATGCAATTTAGAATTTTATAGACACAAAGGTTACTGAATCTACTGAAGTGATGGTCCTGTTTATGTGCATTTTCTTTACTGTACTGGGCTGTGTGTACAGTCCTCATTTGGTCCAGGCTTTGCCTTATGTCTTTACTCACTCCCCTGGTATTTTATTTTATTTATTTTATTTTATTTTATTAATTTTTATTTTATTTTATTTATTTATTTTTTGTCTGCAATTTTATTTTAATTTAATCTATTTTAATTTCATTTATTTTATTGTGATATATTGTAATTTAAATTAGGTCCAATTAGATATTATTTTTATACTTTTTTTTTTTTTTTTTTTTTTTTTTTTTTTTTGTCAGTTTATTTTTTTTTCAAAGCCATTTTCCACCCACTCGCTGACATTTAAAATAAATGTCTTCTTTCTTTTTTTTTTTGCTGCTGTGTCTTTTGAGAAGTGCCACCTTTGCACTACTCATACTTTGGCAGCAGATTTGCTTTTGGGTTCAGTACAGATTTTAACATCTTTTAACAACATCTTTAAAAAGTCTGCATTACACCAGTTGTGGCAGGTTCACAAAACAAACAAAAAAATTCTTTAATGGTTAAGATCAAATTGAATGAAATAACCAGAGACCTTTTTAAAAATAAACTTCAGCCATTCCTTCCAATGCTGAGCTTTGCAGAACAGCTCCATGCGATCAGCAATGACTCAAGCTTTAGTGAACTTTCACACACTTTACTCTTAGATTTTTTGTTCCTTTGGTGTTTGGGAATGATAATATCTGCTTGTTTAGAATGAACAGCGTGTAGATCACCATCAACAAATGATCTTTTTGGACTGGCGAGGAAGTTTTGTGTTTCATTTGATAGTATGTTTACGTCAAGGTCTTTCACTCAAAAGAAAAAATTAATTCTCTGTTATATTTCTTTTCTGTTATATGTCTTCTCAGTCCTTGGCGGTTGAAAAATGTCTATTTTCTCTGTCTGTCTCTAGGGCACCTTTCACAGCCAGCAGTCTCTGGACTATGGCTCTCAGTTAGTAGGAGGAGTGTCTCCAGGCAAGGGGGGCAAAACACACCTGGGTCTGCCAGTCTTCAACTCTGTGAAGGAGGTAATGGCCTGTGAGACTGTTGACAGTCTCCTATGAGCCACAGTTACTTTTTGGACAGCTGCTCTGGTTCTCTGCGGGTATTAGGGGACTTTTAAGAGGACTTATTTAGACCATGTCACACCAACAGTAACAAAGCATTAAGGGCCAAAGGCTGGTTGCGTAATCTTTATCAGTCTAAACCCTTTCACATAAAGCCCAACTGAAATATCCAAAATTGGACTTTTGACCAAATTTGTGACTCTTGACCACAAAATGAGTCACAACGGTCATTTTTTTTAAAAAATTGAGATTATACGTAATCTGAAAGCTAAATAAATAAGATAGGATAGGACAATATTTTGTCAAGATACAACTATTTGAAAATCTGAAACTTGAGGGTGCAAAAAATCTAAATATTGAGAAAATCACCTTTAAAGTTGTCCAAATGAAGTTCTTAGCAATGCATATTACTAATCAGAAATTACATTTTGATATATTTACGATAGGAAATTTACTAAATAACTTCATGGAACATGATCTTTACATAATATCCTAATGATTTTTGGCATAAAAGACAAATCGATCGCTTTGACCCGTACAATGCATTTTTGGCTATTGCTACAATATACCCATGCTACTTAAGACTGGATTTGTGTTTTGGTTCTGTGAATGATTCTTTGATTGTTTTTTTAGGCTAAAGATGGCACAGGGGCTGATGCCACTGTGATCTACGTACCGCCCCCTTTCGCGGCAGCCGCCATCATCGAAGCAATTGACGCAGAGATACCTCTGGCCGTCTGCATCACAGAGGGAATCCCTCAGCAGGACATGGTGCGGGTCAAACACAAGCTGCTCCGTCAGAACAAGACCCGGCTCGTTGGCCCCAACTGTCCCGGTGTCATCAATGTAAGAGTTTTTTTTTTTTTTTTGCTTTTGTACCCAAAGAGCTTTGCTTTTGCAAACTCAGCTAGATGATATTTTAAAATGAAGGCATATGGCAGAAGTTAGCAAAATTGTGGATGTAATTCTAACACAAAGAAGCCACTTTGAAGAACTATGAAATTAATCCAGTTTAAAGTTGCCATAAAACACTATCCATTTTATTTCCATAATGTGTCATAAGTGAAACGGGATATTCAACAGCAAGGATATTCAACCTTGTAGGTTGGGATGTTTTTTTTTTTAATCCATCTGAAATTGTTTGGATTATGAAAAGAGGTGGCTAGACACTATTGTTAAAAACAGGGTTACTGAGGTGAATATATGTAAAATAAATAAATATAATGTAATGTAATATAATTATATATACACACATTTATTCAACAAGGATGCATGTAATTCATCAAAAGTGACAGTAAAGGCAATTTTAATGTTACAAAATATTTTTATTTCAAATAAATTCTGTTTTTTTTGAACTTTCATTTTTTTCAATTGAAAGAATCCTGAAAAAAATGCATCACAGTTTCTGCTAAAATATTAAGTGGTTTTCAGCATTGATAATAATATAAAATGTTTTTGAAAACTCAGTTTTGCCATTATAGTAATAAAATACATTTTAAAAAGTGGTTAAAATAGAAAGTATTTCAGTAATTTAAAATTGTATTATTATTATTATTATTATTATTATTATTATTTATTTATTTGTATTATTATTATTATGTTTTTATTATTGTTTTAGTTGTTTTAAATTGTCAAACTATTGTACAAAATTACTGTTTTATGCTATTTCTAATAAAATAAATGCAGCCTTAAAAAAATTAAAAACATAAATTGTACTGATCTTAAAATTTTAAAGGGTAGTTTATAACAAGTAGTGTCAAGTTATAAGAAGTTATTACATTTGAAGGTTAACTTTTTCTTTGGAATAATGTGCACCAACGAATCATTCACAACAGAGCTGGCTCAATACCAAACATTCTGAGTATTGGCCTATGATACCTATATCGGTAAATCAGTGTAAAATTTCTATACCACAATATTTGTTGGCGTTGCACACAATCTACTAAATACTTCATTTTAAAGAAAAATAACAAAGGGAAAAAATATATACAAAAAAAAACATTATTGAGTGGGGAACAAATAAAAGTGAATAAGTGTGGGACTAAATCTTGTAAAAAGTTACACATTGCTCTTTGTATTGTTGTAAACTACATTAATGAGAAATAATGAAATGAAAAACATCAAATATTTTCCTATCCTAACAAACCATACTTCAGTGGAAAGCTTATTTATTCAGATTTCAGATGATGTATAAATATCAATTAAAAAAAATCGACCCTTATGACTGGTTCTGTGGTCCAGGGTCACATACAAATAGATACTATAAATTAAAAGACATTTCTTTTAAATGTAAAGCACAGTAATGAGGTAGCAACATATGATAGATAAGATGAACAAGAAATCGACTTCGAAACAGCACGAAACTCTAGCAAGATAAAGTCCTTTTATTCAAAACCATTTATCTTTATTTACAGATCAAGTATAATATTTAGTACTTTTGGAGAGATTTTTATCATCTTGACTGTCATAACCGAACGTGACATGCAGTTTGAATGCTGAATGAAGAATGACAGACAGACAGGAGTTATACCGATACCGAATATCGTATAGGTGCACCCTTAATTCACAATAATGCCTGGAATGTGTATTAAATTGTGTCAGTTTTGATTTCAGGTCAAGTCTAAACCCCTGCTGCTGGCAACTTTATTTGTCTATAGTAAAATATATAATTTAAACTGAACTTTTAATGGTGTTTTTTCTCTATTTGTAGCCTGGCGAGTGCAAAATTGGGATCATGCCTGGACACATCCACAAGAAAGGAAGAATTGGTAAGAGCTCCACTGGATGACACCTTTCTTTGTTATGACAAAGAAAACTCAGTCACCCTTCCAGAAGATTTTGACAGCACAGAGCATAACATGCTGATCGAATAGAACCTTAAGAGAGCCTTGAAAAGCCTAGCATACCTCATGTCTTCTCTTGACAAAAGAAGCATCAAAGCCAGAGCTAGAGGGTCTCGATTTGAGATGGACACTTTTTAATGCGTTGGATTTGTTGGAGTTTCTCACCATGTCAGGGATGAGGAGATGTCTCTGTTCAAACATGATCTCAGTGTTCAGACTGCTAAAAAAAAAAAAAAAGCGGTGCAGATAGCTTCTCAACAGTTATCTGTCAGGGAAGTTTAAACTGCAGGGCTGTGCAGTTTCAAGTCAAAATCACTAGACAGATGGCACAGGTTTTTAAAGAGCTCTGAAGAGTAGTATTCAGACTTGAACTCTGTGCTTGTTTTTGTAATAAAATTTGTGACCTTAGCACTTAGTAGTCTTCAGCATGGTTCAGTCATGGTTGGCCCTTTCCAATACAATTATTTTTTTTTTTTTTCCCCCGTTAGGTTACATTTGACATAAGCGATGTAATCTTTTTTTTTATTTTTATAAATACTGCCTGGTTGCCCTCTGGTTGTAATGGACGTAAAGGAACAGAATAGCAGGAACAATGCATTAATATGTTAAAAAAGTACTGGGAATTTAGTTTTGTTGCTTTCTAGAAAATGGTCAAGACAGGAAATTATGATCTGCAGAATGTATAATCACTGGAAGAAAAGTAGAGACTTGTGCTGATGTTGTATTAAATTTATGAATGTCCACTGATTAAATTTACATTTTTAATTACATTATATACCTATTAATCAAATGTATGAACAATTGCCAATTAAGTACTCCTGTGTGTAATGTTAAATCTTTTTAATGTAATGGTTAATTGCATCTAAATGAATATGTTCAATTAACAATCCAAATTAAATTATAATATTGCAATTTATCTTTATCTTGCTCTATTCTTTTCCTTTTCTTCAGGTATTGTATCTAGATCGGGCACCCTTACGTATGAAGCCGTACATCAGACGACACAAGTGGGTCTGGGCCAGTCGCTGTGCGTTGGTATGGAAAACTAGCAATCAGTCATCCATTATTATAAATCTGCTTAGTCTACAGAGTGTTTAGTGCAAAGAACTCTTCGAAAATGTATATTTTCTTTCAGGTATTGGTGGAGATCCTTTTAATGGCACTAACTTCATTGACTGCCTGGAGGTGTTCCTGCAGGACCCCAAAACTGAGGGCATCATTCTGATTGGAGAGATTGGAGGAGATGCAGAAGAAAATGCGGCAGAGTACCTGAAACAACACAACTCAGTAAGCTGCTTCTCATATGTTCACATCTAAAAGGAAAAATGCTTTTACATCTAAAAGTTTATATATATATATATATATACAGTTGCAATTAAAATTGTTCAACCTCCTTGACCTGCAAGATATTTTGCTGCGGAAAAACAATCTTATGAAAACACTTCAACAAAAGCATCAGTGCACTGTTAAAGTCTATTAATACACATTTGAGTGATTCTAAGAATGTAACATTGATGAACTATGATAAAATTCAAATTCAAAACATTCAAGTTCAAAATTATTCAACCCCCAAAAGTAAAATTTTGCGCAGAATCTTTCATTATTTTAAAACCACCAATAAACACTGGTTGGAAGTGCTTAGGAGCTTCTGTTACATCTCTACTGCAATCTTGGCCCATTCCTCGCCCGAAAAAGCTTTCAGATCACTAATAATCTTTGGATTTCACTTTGCCACTGCTTTCTTCAAATTCAACCAAATATTTTCAAAGAGAATTAAATCTGAAGACTGAACAGGCCACTCAAGAACATTCTCTGACTGATCCCCGAACCAAGCCCAAGTAGATTTGGATGTATACTTTGGGATGATTATCCTCCTGCAAGAAAGATTGATCATTAGCTTCAGTCTTTGCACCCAAGGCATGTTCCTCTGCTTATAAGCTTTGCCTTTTTTGCACCAGACATACTGCTGATCCATAGGTCTAAAAAGTTCCAGTTTGGTCACGTTACTCCATAAAACATTCTTCCAGAACTCCACAGGTCTATCCAAATTATTATTAGCATGTTCAAGTCAGCCTTTTGTTCTTCTTGGTCTTAGTTCATACTTGTGTTCTTATACACTGCATTGAAATGTTTTTCCTCCATTTGTCAGGTCATCTTGCAAGTCTTTAGCTGTACATTGGAGGTTTTTCCTCAGTTGTTCTGATCAAACATTTTATGATATTGTGCTTTTTGTTGTTCAACACCCTCAAAGGTTTTCTGGTACAACACATTTTAAACCAAGGAATAAGGCTGCCAACTGTGTCCCTAGAAACTTTTAATGTTCGGAAATCTTTATATAGCCTTAGACTTTCTAAAGTGATAAAACTATTTCTTCTCTATATCTTCTCTATGGCTTTTGTGAGAGCTCTGTTTACTCTGTCGCATTAGCTACTCAACTTCAGCACATGCATGGGCTAACTGCATGTATCTGTTACAGCTGAAGCTAATTTTGTTTTCTAATAGTTTCTAAAGTTTTAATTGTGTTTTAAGACCATTTTGTTCCCCACCATACAAATAAGTAAAAAACAAATGTTGAATGGGGTTGAATAATTATGACATGGCTGTGTTATATATTGACATTATCACTTTGAATATGCCAGTAATCTGTTACAGATGCAGTTTTTACAAAGTCCTGGATCTTCAGAAAAGCTTGTTTTTGTAAAGTACTGCAGTTTCTAGGTGGTTGAATAATTTTGAATGCAACTATATAAAGATGTAAATGTGCTTAATAATATTAGCTCAACCAACACCAACACTGCTTGTAACACTATCTCACCCACATAACATAAGACAAACTGAGTTGTTTTTGTGCTATTTCCAAACAGCAACAGCAACTTCCTGTTAATTTCAGTTCATTTCCAGCAAATTTCTTTATTTACTTATTTTTTTGGGCCTGATTTGTTCAAAAAAAGAAGATTTTAAAAGTGAAAATTCTGTGATTACTCATTCTCATGTCGTTCCAAACCCGTAATACCTTCGTTCATCTTTGGAAGTCACAAGTCATGTACATGTTTTATGCCGGTTTTAGGCCCATGAACCAGTGCTTTGTTTTTTCTTAGCCCTTGGGAAGTACACATTGTTTTTCATCTTCTGGATATCGGTAGTTTTCTCCAACAAACAGGAACCCTCACCACACATGTAGCTCCTTATTTTTTGCTAGCAGGAGCTCCTCACCCTTGGAGCTCACGTTGTTTCTGTGAATGAGAAAACAGCCTCCAGCTGCTCCTTGATCAGTTTTGGTTACGAAGGAAAGTCTACAGGGCTTTCACTGTGATTTTTGGACCAGCCAGGCTAGATTTCACTCAGTCAGAGACCTCCTCCACTCCTAATAGCACCTTGGTTTGTGTAACCATTAAGCTTGGTATATTTATTCCTCCAGTCTGAGAGTTATACAGAGAGCTGATGTGTTAACAAGTGTCTTGCATTAACAAAAAATTCCGTCTGAGATATAAAATAAAGCAAGCGTTGGCACAATGGAATAGTTTCAGCTGTGCTGATTGTGGCAAACTGATGCATGAATGTCCATTTTCTCAAGAGGAAGCCAGGCGGCCAGACATGATTCAGACTTAAGTCTGAGAGCGGGGTAGCGGTGCTGCACGGTAACCACAGAAAATCAAGCAAATCGCTCTGAATATGTTCACAGCATGGACAAGTGCCTCATTTTGGAGTGAGTGCTTGGATGTTCAAAGAAACTCTCCTCCATTCTGTGAATCAGCCCACGCTAAAGAGCTCGTTTTTATTGTTGCCACATTTGAACTGAGCCGAAATAGCGAAACCTGCAATTTTCAGAATTGTTCAGAAGTTTCACAGTTGCAGAAATCATTAAGCACTTTTGTGTCCTTGGAAAAAAGCGAGCGCGTAGCTCTTTTAGCACACGTTAACACTGTGAAACTTTCTTCTTTTCCGGCCTGTCAATTAAATTAGTCTGAGAATTGATTTGGCGGAAATTATTCCTCGAAGACTAGTTGCAAATTGTATGAAATTGCTCCTTTCAGGTGAACTTTTCTCATTACTTCAACAAGGTAGTTTTTAAGTGAATGCTCCAAAGACGGCCTTGGCTATGAATAATGGAGATCAATACGTGGTCATGCTACATTTCATGCAGGAGATTTAGCCTTGGGAGGAGTGTTTGGCAGTTATGAAATTTTCCGTCTGTGCCGCTGTTAACAAGACCTGAATTGATCAGACTGTTAAACGCATGCCGGTCTCATTAAGAAGTGCGGCCAGGGATGATACATCAGGTTCTAGGAGCGGCGATCCATATAGGAGCTTGTAAACTATTAGCTCTAGAAAAAAGTCACGCCAGATTTATGTTGCAGTGTGAACCATTTTAGACTTGCCTAGAAAGATTGTCTGTTTTTCTTTTGGAATAATAGTAGTGACAAAGGGCTCATGGTCAAATCCCATAACTTCAGCGCATTTATACACCCCCACACACACTTTCTGCTGGATCCATATCTGATGCTTGCATTCCATTTAGCTGTAGTGGCATTGTGCAAATAATGGTGCGAGCAACCCGTTTTCCCTTTTTCGTCTAATTTATCAACTCCCAACACTCATACACCAGTAAGTCCTTGTGTCAGAATTGCCAAGGCAAACTGCAAAATTGCTTTTCAGCCAAATTAGCATATTGATATGAATATTCCTCTCAAGTGCTTGTCAGCTTCATGCTTGTTTTTGCTTATTGCTAACATTTGTCACCTAGGGAACGTTGCCCATTAAGATCCACTTGCAGCCCACAGTCACCGCAACGCTATTGGGAGCTGCTGAATGATCGAGAGGAAGCTTTCCAACTGTTAACGTGGAAACCTGACAAATTGTTTTCTGCAAACATCCGTTGAATACCTGTCAGCTATTTTTCTGGGGTTTGTTCTGCCAAAATACATTAAGTTTGTACACTTTTAAATGGATAGTTTACTCAAAAAATTACTTTTTCAAGTTTCATACAGAAACAAGTTGGGTAAATAACACAGTTTGGAATTTTGGTTAAACTGTTCCTTTAAGATCCTTTTTGACCAATGTAGTTGTTAAAGGGATAGATCACCCAAAAAAATTAAATTCTGTCTTTGATTACTCACCCTCATGTCGTTCCAAACTCGTAAGACCTTCGTTCATCTTCAGAACACAAATTAAGATATTTTTGATGAAATCTAAGAGTTTTCTGACCCTGCATAGACAGCAAAAAAATAAAATTGCAATTATTAATTTATTATTATTATTATTTTATTTTTTATTTTTTTTTCCAGAATGGTTGACAGATTTCTCTCTCTCTCTCTCTCTCTCTCTCTCTCTCTCTCTCTCTCTCTCTCTCTCTCTCTCTCTCTCTTTTTTTTTTTTTTTTTTTAATTAATTAATCTATGTATTTATTTATTTATTTTTTATGTTTTTTAACTAGTCAGCTTGATGTTAATGCTCTATACTATATATATATATATATATGTTAAGAAATAATACGAGGAAAATCCTTTAAAAAAATCTCAAAATGACTGAAGGTATAACACCAGTAGACTATTATTAACTATAAATCTTATGTTAAAACAATGAGCAGCAGCTTTTAGTCTGTTACTATGATGCAAACATGAAATATTAGACATCCAGTAGTAATTCTTCAGAGGTTTTTACTTCGTTTGCGCTTTTCTTTTTACATGCATTTCCTTTTCCATTGCCCGCATCACATCTTTGGCAGCACAAAAGTGCATTCTGTGAGAATAGCGCCTAACGATATGAGCGGTTAATCATGTGCGCCGCCATGTGGTTGGATCGTTCTTTTCTCTTTACTGTTATCAATGGCATATTGTCAGACTGTCTAATTCTAACGTTTATTAATATTTCTGTTCAAAATCGATTCCTTGATTCCTTAAATTCGAATTAATTGATAAAATTGGAAAAAATCACCCAGCCCTAATAGATAGCAATGCAGCTGACAAGGCCCAGAAACGACTGATAAAATAGTCCATGTGACATCAGTGGTTCAACCGTAATTTTATGAAGCTACAAGATTTAATCACTATTTTATTTTGTGTTCCAAAGATAAACGAAGGTCTTACAGGTTTGGAACGACATGAGGGTGAGTAATTAATGACAGAATTTTCATTTTGGGGTGAACTATCCCTTTAAACAAGCTCAAAATTGGGTTGACTGGAGAGTGTCTGAAGAAGCCGTTGTCATTCAACAAAAAAGGAGCACGGAATGAAAGGATGGCGTTCCACTCAAACACTGTCTCAAGGTTTTGTGCATGAGCGAAATATAATTACCTCAGTTCATTATCGTAATCTTCCCAGATTAGGCTTTATTCTGTAGTTGGCTGCGCGAGCATGAACAGCTTGAGCTTTGAACCGAAGACGGCTCCTGTGGAGCGTTATAATGTTAGCGGGTAGTTGAAGATTATCAAGCATTAAGTCAGACTGTCTTTGACTGGCGGTCACATTCACTTCATCTTCTCCACCTAAAGTTTGCATTCCCATTTAAAGTTTTTAGTGAAATCAAAAAATTGCCAGTGAAGTTTAGGAACCTGCTCTCCTGTGAGATGCTAATGAGCATGCCTGAATTAATGCTGGCTCCATTTCAGCCCGAGGAGGTCAATAATACCCGGAGAAAACTATCTATTAGCATTTCTATCGATCTTGATGGCAGTAGCTCAGGAAGGCCCAGAAGTATGCAACTCAAAAATATCTTCTTTTAATATAATATTTATAAATTGTTAATGCACAGCTTTTTTTGAGTGACTGGCAATGGAGAAAGACGCTTTTTACCCCCAGAATGCTAACCAGCCATCCCTTGACTTTTTTGGTTTGAGCCTTCCAAGAGAAGGTGTCCAAATGTCCCCCAAAACAACGTTAGGCTACCATTTTATTCCATTCGCCCATCTGTTGGCAGCTGCAGTTGCGATTATGACAACCCACATCCCACTCTGGAATTAGGATGTCATTCATGAGGACAGAATATGGTGGGAATGAGGAAAAAACAGACCTGAGTATGATGGTCCATGAGCAATGACAGTTAATTGGCGTGGACATGACAAATTGCCTACCATGAAAGTGAGATTGTGTTAAATGACATACTCGAGCCACTGTCTGCCCATCTGCTTACTCCCACACAAGCTATTACATGCCTTGATCTGCCTCCATTTTAATGCCAATTTTGAGCGCAGTATGCGCCGTCTAAAAGCCTCTGCACTTAGCTTTACCTCTTATTTACAAGTCTGTGAACTGCAGTTTGAGGAAATAAAAATAGAGACTCATCTCTTGTAATTGTGTCTGAAAACATTTTTCTTGTAGGCCTCACTTAGCGCCACTATGGCTGTGGTTGTTTTTATGGAGAGCCATAATGCAGTGGACAGACAAAACGGATGTTTTTTACTGAAGATTTTACCTTACAAACACATACATACACATGTCGTACAAAAGTTTGCGGTCGATGAGATTAGCTTTGAAAGAAGGAACGCAAGTTTTGTGAGTTGACACGTTGTCAATGCGTCCTTGATGTATATAAGGTTTAATTTTGTTCAAAACAAAAAAAATGTGTATGTATTTCAGAGTCCTTTAACTTGTGTCATTGTTTTTTACTCTTCAGGGTGCCAATGCTAAGCCAGTGGTGTCGTTCATTGCCGGCTTGACGGCCCCTCCTGGAAGGAGAATGGGGCACGCGGGAGCCATCATTGCCGGAGGCAAGGGGGGTGCCAAAGAGAAGATCGCCGCCCTGCAGTCAGCTGGAGTCGTCGTCAGCATGTCTCCAGCTCAGCTGGGCAGCACCATGTACAAGGTGAGACCGTTTTTTCTCAGTGGGAGCTGTAACTCAGAAGCAGAGTCACCACAGAGCCGTCACCTCATGTGTTACCTCACTAAATGCTCAATGCTGTTTTTGGTTCTGCAAACTCGAACATGCTGAGAGCAAGCCATTAAAGAAATTCTTTTTAGTAAAAAGAAAAAAAAATGTTTTTATTTTTCTTTTGCTTTTAGTTTAAAGTCTCACAGTGATGTTGGTTTTGCTGACAACTGTTTAAAGTAGATTTATCAGTTTGTGCGGCTCTAGCCGAAACGGCTTTGGGAAATTCTGCGTTCTCCGGGCCAAACGGGTGACTGATATAAAGGGCCCCCTTAGACAATCACAGCAGTTTTTACCGTAAGATATTCAATAGAAAGCTACACCGCGAGAGAGGAAATGAACAAAGCTCCATTTATATTGGTGAGTTAGCAGCTCTGCCTCTTTATCTCAATTTATCACAGCCAGGAGTTTTAACAAGATGTATAAAAAGTGAAAGCGTGTATTACACTCATTCATCATTTTAGCCTTTCATTATCAGCGCTAGCAAACGCTCCTTCCTCTGCATCAATACCATTTTCTCTCCTCTTCCACCACACCCCTGGATTCTAATTTGTAATCATTGGAAGTAATGATGAAAAACACTCTGGCTGGTTGTTAATTTTGCAGCCCATTGTGTTCATACATCTGTGTTTATCTCATTGGCCGATTTAATAATGATGGCACATACACGCGCCTCAAAGTTGATTGTGTGTTTCCCCATTTTTCCTCCATGTTAACATTCACGCATACAGAGGCAACTCACTTGCGATGTACCTATGCCAGTTCCAACCTGAATATTTATCTCCCATTATTCTTTAAGCCTGAATGATATAGCCATTTGTCAGCTTTTTCATTATGTTCAAATCTCCAGCTAATAATATTGGTTTTCAAAATATTTATTGTAGGGCTGGCAAACAAATAATTGCGATTAATCGCATACAAAATAAAAGTTTGAGTTTGCCTAATATATGTGTGTGTACTCAGTGTAATTATTATGTATATATAAATACAAGCACATTCATGTATATATTTAAGAAATATTTACAAGTATATGTATTTATTATAATTTTTATAGAATTTATATTATATATAAATAAAAATATTTTGTACCTAAATAACATTTCTCTTAAATATATACATTAATTTGTGTGTATTTATATATACATAATAATTACACACAGTACACACACATATATATTAAGCAAACTCAAACTTTTATTTAGTATGCGATTAATCGCAATTAATCGTTTGCCAGCCCTAATTTGTAATAATTAAAACAGTGGAAATCTCATTTAAAATTATTATTTTAAAGCTTTTAAGTAAGCATTAAAAACAATAACACTCAAAAGTTGAAGGTCAAACATTTTTAAAGATATTAATACTTTTATTCATCAAGGAGACATTAGATTGATCAAAAGTGACAGTAAAGACCTATATAATATTACCAAAGATTTTTATTTCAATCAAATGTTGTTATAAACTTAGAAAAAAAAGTGTATTTTTTTAAAATACCAATGCAGAGGTATCACAGAAATATTTGTTATATAAAGAATGTAAAATGCCTCACCAGGACACATTCATGAATTTTGAGTGATGATAGAAACCAACCTTTGCATCGTTGTTTTAAATCTTCATTTTAACAGACAGTTTAACTATCTGTAGTATGTCTTAATGCTTCACAGTTTTAGAAACATTAACAAAAAAATACATATAAATCAATATTCACAACGATGCTTAATTTGTATCACAAAATATTTGCAGATTGTGAATATTCATTAAAACACCCAGCCTAATTACTAATCACCCTCTCGTTCGTAATCACAGCAAATACTTAATTTCTTGTGTTTCAGGGCAATTTCCTGCAATCCATATTATTTCAGTCTGGTGCAGACAAGGCACTTCTTGGCCATTAGATGGCAGTAGAGCTTCAAGAATTTTTACAGATAAACCCGTGCATCTTCGTTTTTGAAACATGACATTTGCATAAGGGAATTCTCTCTGAAATTCACCATTCCGTCACCCTTAGTTGAGGAAAATGCGTTTTCAAAAGCACAATGCATCACCCTGTAGCTGTAAGCCTTTGTAAATTAACTATGTAAATAGCTATTCCTGACTGGAACAATCTACATTTGTCTTTGTATCGTACAATGCATTTCTCACAGCTTTATGTGTTTACCCACAGCTTCTGTAAATGTTTTTCTTTTTACGATTAACCTTTATACAGCCTCAAATCCTGAGATTCACAGTCATCTTCTGTTTAATGCAGAGGGCTTTCCAGCTGTTGGAACTTCCGTGTCTGAAATATCTAATATATATATATATATATATATATATATATATATATATATATATATATATATATATATATATATATATATATATATATATATTAAATGTATAGATTCCTAGGGACAAACAAGCTGAAACAAAACATTTTGAGCAGTTTAGCATTGAAAAAATGGCAGACACACACAAATAAAAAACTCCAGAAACTCAGCAATAAAAGATTGTGTGCAACAGGCAAGGTCAAATCAGAGTGGCATTTTCTTCTAAAATACAAAAAATATCAAAACAGCTGCGACAAATGGTACAAACCACATTTCCAAAGAATGGTTTCCAGACTTGATGAAAAATAAAAGGAAAAACAGCCCCGTTAGCAGCCGTGTATCAGCGTATCATAACCTGAGGGAGGTTGGGAAACACAAAATATCTATAAGCAACACCAAACAGTTTCTACTCCTGGATATGATCACATTTTAGATTTCAAGAAATAATTCATGCAAAAATGAAAATTCTATCATCATTTATAAGTTATGCTTTTTGTCCCTTTGTGTCTCTGATCCTCATTCTCTTTTATTTTATGGAAAAAGCCAGACATTCTACAAACACTTTTTATGTTTCATTGAAGAAATAAAGTTAAATGGGTTTGGAACAGCATGAGGCCAAGTAAAAGACTGCATTTTAATTTTTATAGTGCATTAAAATAATAATAATAATAAAATAAGCTTCTCAAAGCAATTTAAATACAGTTAAAACAAACTTAACAGTTCAAACAAAAAAAGTACAATCTATAAATATAACTGCAAGCAGCTATGACGGGCCCGAGCCGTCAGTGCAATCGTCATGTCGGCATAATTTGGAAAACTGTGCAAAATCACACAGATATAAATGTATGGACCTCTCTCTCCCTCTCTGACTCTCTCTCTGACTCTCTCTCTCTCTCTCTCTCTCTCTCTCTCTCTCTCTCTCTCTCTCTCTCTCTCTCTCTCTCTCTCTCTCTCTCTCTCTCTCTTTTTTCCCCCCATCCTCCTCCCTGCATTCTCCCTAACACTCAACAAACACACACACACCCACCACCACACACACACATAGACACAGATGTCTAATTGTTTTTTAATTTTCATTTATTCATAGAGCTTTGGATTTTTACGAATCTAAGCACATTTCCTAGGAATGACTAGTCATCTGTATGAAAAATGTTTTGAAGTGTTTGGGGTGCTGCACTTAAAATATATAAGAAAATTACAGTTAGCTTTTTTACTGCTACTTTAATAAATCACCATATCAGAACCATTCAAGATATCACAAATTAGCATCTTTAGTATCTTGGCATCATATTGACAAAGTTTGGTGTGAATTTCATGATTTTTGAAAGACTAGTATTTAAATCACAATAGCCGGCTTCCTGTTGGTTGCAGCTAATGAATGTAAATTATAAAGTTGTCCGGCTTGATGAGAACATGTACCGAGTTGGTGTCTGTAGCTAAAACGAACAAAAGGTGGCGCTATAGAGCGCCTTCTCCACGCCAATTAATATCATTAATACTGATGTGTGTGTTGAGTTTCATGAAATTCTAAGCATATTAAGTGCCCCAAAAACACAGGAAAAAAATGTTTAAGTTTGACACATTGCCATGGCATCAGCATTTAATGTATCAACAACCCTTTTACAGATTCTCATCTGCCGTGTTTTGACATTATTCTGATGAAGTTTGAAGCAAATTGAGTAAAATTTAGAGGCTGATTTAAAAGCATTTTGAAAACGATACATTTCCTGCTGCCAGTTGGTGGTGCTATAACTTTGACTCCTAATAGTCACATCTATGTGATCAGCATCATACAACGAACAAACTCCTGAAGTTTCTTTAAAATCAGACAATGTGTGCAACAGTTATTAGACACTTCCTGTTTCTTATTTCTCGCCATAAATTTGTGGCCTCGCCACGGCCAAACCGTTCAAGATATCAAAAATCCCTCCGCATTTTTGCATCCCCAATGTCTTGAGGTCATGCTAACTGAGTTTGGTGGCCATCGGTGGAAAATCCTCCAAGTATCGCAAATTCCAGAGCATGCGTTTTTCACAAAACCTTGAATAGCCAACTTCCTGTTGGGCGAAGCACGGACAGTGAGCACAAAACTTTTTTTTTTCGGCCCGATGAACAAGATGATATATATGTATATGTTTTTTGGTAACTGTAGGTCAACCGGTGTGCGCTACAGAGCTTTTTAAGGCTGTGCCACTAGTAATATTTTAAGTTTCAGTTGACTGCTGCACAAATCTTACTTTTCTCTTCTTTTTATGTTTCCTTCCATTTCCTTATATTTAAAGGGATAGTTCACCCAAAAATGACATTTCTGTCATTAATTATTCACTCTCATTTTTGTTCATCTTCGGAACACAAATTAAGAGATTTCTGATGAAACGCTAAAGCTTTCTGACCCTGCATAGACAGCAACACAACTGACACGATCAAGGCCCAGAATGGTAGTAAGGACATTGTTAAAATGGTCTAGGTGACATCCGTGGTTCAACCATAATTTTATGAAGCTACGAAAACACTCTTTGTGTGCAAAGAAATGTGTATTAATAAAAAAAAAAAAAGTATTCTCGTAGCTTCATAAAATTAAGGTTGAACCACTGATGTCACATGGACTATTTTATCAGCGTCCTTACCTCAATGTCCTTGAACGTGTCAGTTGGTCTTACAGGTTTGGAACAACATGAGGATAAGTAATTACTGACAGAATTTTCATTTTTGGGTGAACTATCCCTTTAATTATTCTTTTTGTATTTCACCACTTTAGGCACAGTGTACCCTTTGACGTTATAGCTAATGTTAATAAATCATGAAACTTTGTTGACTCAGACAAAACGAACTGCATAACAGACCCCTACTATGGACGCACTGAAAACAGACCCTGCTCCCAGCTCCTGCCGATCATGTTTGTTTGACCTCTGTTTTACTCTTCCCTGTTCTCTGCAGGAGTTTGAGAAGAGGAAGATGTTGTAACTTGTTAGAGGGAGTGTGAGAAACAAACTGCCCTCCCCTGCCTTAGGACCTTCATCCCTGCTGGAGCCCACCACCTTCCTCCAGGCTCAACAGTGCGCACACGTTGTGTTTTCAAATGATTCTACGAGTACATATTCCACATTTCCACCAGACGAAATAAAAAAAAAAACATTTCAAAGTCAATCACAACCTTCGTCTTAGAAGTGAACAGCACAGGAACATACAGTATCCACCTTCTAATCCAGCCACACTCGGAGCAAAGTCAACCGTGTTGTTGCTTTATGTCATAATGTTTTCTCTCCTTCTGAAACAGAAAATATATGTCTTATGCTCTACCCTGTAGTAGTTGATTTCTTTCTTCACATTATGCTCGATTTATTGACAGCGGCTCAATGCGGGTTTCCGGCGATCATGTTCTTGAAAGAAGCATGCTATCCCTTTGGCAGTCTTGTTGAATGCATTTCCACTTGGTGAGATCTAACATGTGATTTTTAAACTAAATCGCTGTACGGCACAAAGACGTTCACCCTTTGCATTAGAATTCATTTGTGCAACTAAAAGCCTGACATTCCTTCCCTTTGCAATTTATACCGGCTCAGCGTGACCTTCTAGCTCCTCCAGTCTTTGAGTGCATTAAATGTCAGTTTTCTTTGCCATTAAAAGCATAGACATTTTCTCCTGTATTTTTCAGCATCTACTTCATATGGCAGGCGCAATTACAGGCGAAGATGGCCAGGACAGGTTTAGAAAGCTGTACCGAAGACGTCAGGTCGTCAGGTAATACTGGTCAGTTGTCGTAACGCATCACTCCAACTGACTATTTAGTCTTTTAGCCGTAATTGTGACGTAATTGAAGCGCTAAATGGACCAAATTACTGGAATCTAGTTTGCATCGAAAAGCGCGAAACTACATGTCACCTGTCCCAGGCTTTTAGTAAGGATTTTCATTTGCAGACACAGGTTTATTAATTCTGACATGCCTCACTGGAAGGTAAAATGTGTGTGGGAGGACTTTCTCCTTTCGCCCTGTAATTGCATCTCTCCTGCCTAATGACATGCATTCACATTTTATTCTGATAAAGAATGAAAATGCAAATTTGTTCTCTTGCCAGGTGCATTTCAGAAGTGCCCAGAGTTGATGAATATTCTTAGTTGGAATCACATATTTATCAGCCTCAATTATGCGAGGTTGCACAGGTTGTCTGTATCGGAAAAATGTGCGAGTTTGCTCGGATTTCAATAACACCAATTTGTGTGGAATGAGTGGGAGGAGGTCAGTATGGAAATGTCACCGAATGTATCGTACACTGACTGTATCGTTACAGCCCTCCAGCTGATCTGTAATGGGAAGAATAGGGGCGGGAAAAGCACCGAGATGAGCTCTTGAACTGACACGCATCACGTCTCTGTATCTGCCTTTGTGGCGTGCAGAAATTGGGACGCGTACTTTGAGAAAATGATCACAGATTCGCTGACTGTGTGATATCTAATGCTACAGTGGTGCAAAATTTGTGGATGCGTACCAGCTTTTATTCTTAGATATAAGACTTGAGCTTATTAGTGCTCACCAGGGTAGACGGGCTGTACCAGTTGCTTGTGAACTCTTTCTTAAATTGGGACAGAAAGTTCACACTATGCTTAGTAACTAGTTTAGTTTGTTACTAACTCTTTATGGCTGTACTATTTGTTCTTAACGCTCATAACTCATATGCTCGCCTTTTTAAAAAAAAAAAAAAGTGCAGTTGAGTAATATGACATTTATCTTGCTGCAGATCCAGTAAGCACCCTTCAAATCTGTGAACTGAGGTAGTGTTAAAGAGCTGAGTATTTCAGATTGACCTTCTGGTTAATGTTTCATGCTGCTTTTGCCTCTTGGAACTCAACCATAAGAAGTTAAATATAATCATAAAATACCATAACTAGTATAACTATAGTAGTCAACATTTGAAGTGGATGAAAAAAGTTAATCAAAGTTGTCCTGACAAGAATTTAGGACGTTTGATGAAAGGTTTTGATCCATTTCAAATGTTGACTAGTATAAATATTTAAATACATTTTTGGAAGAATGTATATATTTTTTTCTTAAAATGTAAACAAGTGTACATCATATACAGTGGAGATCAAAACTGGAGAGCAACCTATAATTTCCTAGATTTCAAGATTACTGCTTGGCATATTTAATAAATTAATTGTATTCTGAAGCACGGTATAAAAAAACTTAAATGAGATATTTGAAAAAGATCTCTGATCAAAATTAGAGAACAATTACAGTTACCTCCACCAATTTATTGGTATTAGTCTGGCACCTGGTGCTAATTTCCTTAATTATATCACAAACCCTAACTGGCAGCATTCCTCCAGTTTTCACTAAAATTGCAAGATGGTGGGCCACTTTAAGGTGACTAAAACTCTGCGACCAGGAGGTTGTCCAGATGATGGCTAAAGGGATGACCCTTTTAGCCACTGCAAGAGTAGTTGGTCATTCCAAATATGTGATTTCTCAAATATTGCAGGTTTACAATGACACTAATTCAATTTGCTGGTCGTCCACATAAATACAGTTTTATACAAAAGTTGGGAACCCCTTGCAGAAAATGTGAATAATTTTAACAAAATAAGAGAGATCATATAAAATGCATGTTATTTTTTATTTAGTAGTCCTGAGTAAGATATTTTACATAAAAGATGTTTACATATAGTCCACAGGACCAAAAAAATAGCTGAAATTATTCAAAAGTTTGTGAACCCTTGGTTCTTAATACTGTGTGTGGTTACCTGGATGATCTATGATGTTTTTTTGTTTGTTTGTTTTTTTGTGATGGTTGTTCATGAGTCCCTTGTTTGTTCTGAACAGTTAAACTGAGCTCTGTTCTTCAGAAAAATCATCTAGGTCCTGCAGATTCTTCAATTTTCCAGTTTTCACACTGAGGACAATGGAGGGACTCAAACACAACTATTAAAAAAGATTCAAACATTCACGGATGCTCCAGATGAAAACACGATGCATTAAGATCAAGGTAAATTGTACTTAGTTTGTCTTCTTGCAATCATGCAAGTATCTTCTGTTGCTTCCGAAGGGCAGTACTAAATGGAAAAAAAAATATTTCAACAAAATAAGAAAAATGTAGACATCTTGATCCTATTCAAAAGTTTTCAAATATACCAAAGATGCTGGAAAACTAGAAACTGCAGGACTTGGAAGATTTTTCTGAAGAAAAGTGCTCATTTTAACTGTTCAGAACAAACAAGGGACTCATAAACAACCATCACAAAACAAAAAAAACAGTCGTAGATCATCCAGGTAATCACACGCAGTGTTAAGAACCAAGGGTTCCCAAACTTTTGAAGGGGGTTATTTTATTCATTTCAGCTATTTTTTTTGGTCTTATAGACTATATGTAAACATCTTTTATGTAAAATATCTTACTCAGGACAGTACTAAATAAAAAATAACATGCATTTTGTATGATCTCTCTTATTTTGTTCAAATTATTCACATTTGCACAGTTTCTGCAGGGGGTTCCTAAACTTTTGCATAAAACTGTGTATAATGTGGAGAATCTCAATGGGGAATCGGTTCAACACTGCAGCTGGAATTGTTTGCAATTTCAGTGCTGAACAGGGTAAGGATCTGTCTCGGCATGTTTACAAGAAGTCAGACTGAAAGCGTACTTTGCATTGACCAAGCCTATTATCAGCAGAAAGAATCAAATGGCTAAGCTCACTTGCAATTTTCATGCAAGACAATGCCCCTGTCTCACTGCAAAATAAACAAAGCAGTCCCTTGAAGCTAAGAATATTGAAATAATGAAACGTCCAGCCTAGAGTTCTGATCTAAACCCGAAAGTCTCTGGAAAATCCTTGTTGACAAAGTTGTGAATAAGAAACCCACTACATTTACCAAACTATGGAAGAGAGTGGAAGAAGAGTGGATCAAGATCACATCAGCACAGTGTGAGAAAGTAGTAATGTGCTGAATTCATTCTAAGCAAGGGCCCCGACACTCCCAACTGATTTCTGACAACTGTAACCCTTTAAAATTTTAGTTGTAATCTTCTTTCGTGCTACATTGGTTATTTTCTAATTTTGAATTTTTCAACAAGGTTTTTTTTTGTTGTTGTTGTTGAAATGCCTTGGATACTTTGTTTGTAGAATTTATAGATTGTTCTCTAAGTTTGATCTCCACTGTATGTCTGTAAAGTAAAACACTGCAATTTATTCAGTCTGGTATTTCATTCCAGTGTTTATACACATGTTTCATCAAAGTTTATTGATGTAACACTCAAATATTAGGCCACAACCAGGCTAAGTAACTTGTCCAAAGCTGATTTGGGCAACCCCCAAAACATCCTCAACTCAATTTGGAAGGAAAAAGGAGAAAAAAGGTATATCGATTGTAGTCTGAGTAGATACTATATTTCTTCTTTTAACAAGAATGAAAACAAGGCTGTACTAAGATCTCACATCATGTCTGATTTTCAGAACCCATGTTTAATTTTTCATTCATTTTTGTCTACTGGAAATATTTTGGAAATATATTATAAAGGTTGCATCATGCAGCTGAGTGATCAACACCAAGGTGAACGAAAGTACAATCCATTGAACAGGCTGTACTTCTTTCCCTCATCCTTGTTATCATTCATGTAAAGTTAAATGTGGCGTCTATGTCCATTAAAGTCCACAGCTTGAAAAAGTAGCATTCGTCATTTTAAACCGCAGCACTTTTGACAGCCGAATCACTAAAGGGTTGCGCTTTTTATTGATTAAACTTCCATTAGGTTGTTGAAGATGCTAATAATGACATGAAATGTCTTAAACTGCATGCTTTCTCCTCAGGTGTACTACTTCATACAGCCCAGACAGACAGTTTAACATCTGTGGCAGCTTGTCATAGTAGAGAAGCTCTATAAATATGGCAAGAAAAATGGAAGTTCCTTGCTGCTTAACAGATACAGAGACAGACCCTTCATATTATCATAAATATCCATTATCTCCATTGTCATGCATCATCATCACCACTTCCACGACCATTCCTCACAGTTCCTCCACATGGAAAACAAGGAAAGACTGGGCCTCATGGGAGCTTGGTATAAAATGTTTTATGGAAATGTATGAATAACTTTGAGAAAAAGAGAGACTGAATGTGTCAGATTTTATTTCTTATTGTTCTGAGTAAGACTTTTAAGGATGGATCACCCATAAATGAATGTTGCGATTTACTCTATCCACCTTATTTTTCCCGTAAGAGCAGGCGTGATCCATTGTAAATTTTACGGGTCTGGCTATTTTTAGCTGTACAGCTGGTTTTGTTGCTTGATATTGCAAATAGCTGTGTCTTACCCTATTATTTTAAAGTATTATCTAAATTATGAACACACTGGTTTGTAGTACAAACAGTTTTACCGTTTAACGCACGTTGTTATTCTTCTCAAACGGAAATCTCGCCCCGCGAATAACATGGATTCCACGTCTTTCGTATGTATGCACTTTTAAGAATGAAGTTTTCAAAAGGGGATTTTTCAAAGTGATGCCATAAGCATTTTGTGTTTCCCAAATAACCTTTCAAAAGTTTTTTTTTCTTCCTTTGTGTGAAGAACATTTTAATAATCTGAAAAACATTTTTCCACCATGAAAACGTTCTGCGTGATGCAACGGTTCTGTTATTACATAATAATTAAAATGTTGTTTTGTTTGCCACGGAAAGCTATCATGTGGACTTCTATGGTGCTTAGACGTCATTTATTATAATTTCGTGGAAGAGACTGACTAGGAAAATGTATTTGTGTGTGTGTGTGTGTGTGTTCCATGGAAATGTTAGTCAGGGTCTGACTTTGGGAACGACATGTGGGTGAGTACATAACAATAGAATTTGTATATTTTGGTGACGCATTCCTTTATCTTCATACAATGCTGTAAATGTTGTAGAAACCAAAAAATAGATGCTAATGTAGCCTGTAAATGTTCTCTTTCACCAGACATCTTTGTATGCTTATCTCCATTTCGTCACTGTCAGCCTAGGCAAAAGATTATGCTGTGTACATATTGTTAGCAATTACGTTCCAATCTGCATTAGAGAAATTACCATAATAAAGATTGGAGGTCGAATTTAAGGCTTTATTTGTTTGGGGGGCTTAGGGTATCTGCTCTCCCGGAACGTTACAGTGGCCAAGCACTGCCGTGGCACTCGTTATCTTTGCGCATAGCTAATGAAGCAGCGCTGCCGTGCACACTGCGCTTTTTCATTCATACCTCAGTGCCTTCGATTTGGCTATGAAGAGCTGCGCATTGGCAGTGTGACAAGCGATAATGCGAACAAAAATAACTTGCTTTTTTCATGCACGTCAAGTTTTAGCCGAGGTTTGTTGCTGCCTACCCGCTGAACTCTTTCGAACGCACGTATTACACGCCTGTCAAGATGCAAGATGCAAATGTGTGTGGGCTTTTACTTTCAGATCCACATTAACGTGTTATTTATATGTTCAGTGTGGCATGTCTACCTGAAGATTGTAGCTCATTAAAAATGTGTTAAAGTTAAAAAGAAAAAAAAGTAGGCCTATGTATATTTATGTCTTATTTATGTATTTAATATAGGCGGATTATAATTCTTGCTAAATATTATTTTGACGATTATGATGATGATGATGATGATGATAATAATAATAATAGTAATAATAATTATAATTCTAAAAATAAAAGTATTATTTATTTATTACTATTATATATCATTATTACTATAGTCCTATATTCGTCCATTAATTTATTAATTTATTCAGAATATAATTTAGCCAGATATATAATGTAAAATTCTATTATTTCTTTCTTTATTTTATTTTATTATTTTACATTATTATATAATTTTATCTTATAATATAACTAATCCTAATATAACTATCATTAAAAATATATAAAAAAATTCTATTATTTACAACTAACTAAATAACTATATATATATATATATATATATATATATATATATATATATATGTGTGTGTGTGTGTGTGTGTGTGTGTATGTATGAAGAGTTCAGATTTCAGATGCAAAACCAGCTAAAAGCCATCTCGGTCAAAAATGAGATAATGATACTGAGTGAATGCTCCTGACACGTAGTATACATCCATCAAATACTTTTACTTCAAACTTGCTAAATTCTAGCCCTGGAGGCTAGAACCCGAGGGAGACATGGATGGCCTCCAGGGCGGATCAGGGAGCTCGGGGAGCCATGGCGAAGCAGGCAGTTTGGGCAAAATTTTCTTGGGGGAAATTAGGGTACTACATGCCCAGGACAGTTCAGGAGGAGCGGGCCCCGGAGGGCGCTCTGGAGGAGCGGGCACTGGAGGGTTGGACGGGACCAGCGGAGACATAGGAGACTCAGGAGGACTGGACGGGACCAGTGGAGATGTAGGAGACGAAGGAGAGAGGATTGGTGCCGAAAACTCTGGTGGGAGCGCCATATCCATAATATCAACAACGTTAAATAGGCTTGCCATAGGGCTTGAGTGCAGAGCGGCTGGCGGGCTTGTTCTGAATTGGGGCCGGACACTCTCTAGACACCGGAGGATCCCTTCCCTCCAGCTCAGTCCTGTGGTGTCTGGGAGGACCACAGGGCGATTGTAATTGGCCCCAATCCAGAACAAAGAGTTGAGCGTCGTGTTGTCCAGCACCGACATAGTGGCAAGCCCGCAGAACTCCCAGGCGTACTCCACGAATGGGAGATCTCTGCCAGCTAGGGCTGAAAAGTGAGTGGCAACCTCCATAATTAAACTGTTTTAAATTGTTGAGTGTTCTGTCACATTGTCTGTAGTGTAGGAGCGAAGGAGCAAGGAGATATAGGAAATATAAAGCAAAACTGTCTTTTAATAATCCAAGATATAGGTGAACACACTCACAGCATAAGACGTATAATCAATACTCGATATTAGACTTAGGAAAACACAGGGCTTAAGTACTCTGAACTAAATGGAATAACAAGGGGAACACAGGTGAAACATGTGGAACTTAATGAGACAAGAACAGGAAAACCAAATAAGGGCAAGGGAAAGCATGAGGGAAAACAAGGACATGGAACACATGAGAATCACAACAACACAAAACAGTCCATAATCCTGACAATTTTGTCCTAAAAATAGTCTTAATATTTGTCTTAATAAAAAAAATAAAAAATAAAATAGTCTTAATAATAATAAATAATAGTTTTAATATTCATCCATTCTTTTATTCATTTTTTTTTTCAGAATATCATTTAGCCAGAAATATAATGTGTGTATAAATATATATTATTTCTTTCTTTGTTTATTTCATTTTATTTTATTTTATATTATTAAAATAATTTGGGCTAAATAATAATACTAATAATAAAAATAATAATACTAACAATATTTTCTTGATACTCATATGGTTTTGGAGCCATATTCTAGACAAAAATGAAACAACAACAATAATAATAATAATATAATAATAATAATAATAATAATATAGAACTAAGCAAATAAATACAATTCTGGTTATTATTATTATATTTTTCCCCAGAATATTCTCTCCTAAAGAAATGTCAGTACTGATTATATGGCTCAGATTATTTTTTTTCTTTTTCTTTCCTTTTTTTCACTCACAGTTCTTTTTGGAACTGTGTGATTGCCCAGTTGTTTGGGTACATGCTGTATTTTAAGTTGTCTGTAAAGAAACTTAACACGCTTGCTGTTTTCAAAAGGGGCACAAAGTAACATAAATTCAGCTCTCCAGGGTAGCCAGACTGCAGGAATCTCAACTGTAATTGTGGCCTCAGCAACACACTATATCTTTTGTTCACCTTCATTCCTCTCTCTCCTCCTGTAGTTAAACCATTACCTCAGTCTGTATGGAAGCAATTGCACAATCAATCCATCGCCTCTCAGACAAATCAATGTCTCGCGCAAATAACAGCTCATATAAACTACACGTAATTGTCTGTGAATCTTGTGGCCACAGGTAGAGTGATTTGTTGCTTTAGAATAGATTAATTATTCGGACTAATCACTGGTTTTACATAGTTAAAGCCTTTTTTTTTTTTTTTTTTTTGAATAGGATAAGCTCAAATAGTGCAGTTTTAGGACTTACATGGGTCATTGTCTTGAACTGAACACTTCCTCCATCCTTTTTGTGTGTATTTTTACTATACATTGACCATATTACACCGTGTCCTAACTACACGCGACGCAACGCCGCGGCTCGCGATAAAAGGTATGTTAATTCGAGTTTTTGCCCGCGACGGCGACACGCGAAATTTCTATTTTAAAAACGGTTTCTGTTTCCGCGACGCCGCGGCTGGAGCAACAACATACAAACCAGTGAGAGCTAATCTCAGGTATGGATTATGTGCTTTAATCAAAGTTGAATGTATCTAATGTGAGTTTGAATAACATTTTGTGTGACCTTTATAGCCATACTGAAAGCAACAACAGAAAGTTTACTTCAGATCTTGAAAATTAATGAAAGCAAAGATGTATTACAACAAGTGTATTCCATAACAGATAGCATCGGTTACTCAGTATGTACATTTAATAAAGTTAAAAAGGTTTCATATGTATGAATTAGATCATAAACTTGCCCATTTCGTTGGGAGTGCAGTGCACTTCCGTCCTTCTGAATGACTGTGATAGTCGCGTCGCGTGTGGTGTGGACACCCAAATTGCTTGTCGCTGGAATTTTGTCGCGTCGCGTGTAGTTAGGACGCGGTGTTAAATGAACCAAGTGAAAAAAACATGAGATGAAAAGGGTCATACACATTACATACAGGGTATGTTTAGACTATCAACATTTCATCTGGTGCATATTGCATTTTTTGGGCGGAGAATGGTTCATTCAGATACATGTGCTCCATTATTAAGTAAATTTTTAAATTTTATTTAACACTTTATTGCTTTGAATAAAAACATTACCTAAATAATTTTTAAGCTAGATTCTAAGATGAATCCTCAGTGCTCGTGTCATTAATTCAGTAATACTTATTGAACATATTTGCCGCTGCCACTACGCCAAACATTTAGTTTTAGTGAAGAAATCCTATATGTCTTTTAACAACACCACCCCTCATTTCTGCGGGGAAATCAGCTGTATGTGTTTTGAAAAGGAGACCTAATAGTTGTGTAATTTAGAGTCACCAGTGCGCTTATAACAAGTTGTCCATACTTAATCAACGAAAATTGTTCTTTAACAAAAGCCAGACGCAAGAGACCTTCCGCCAAGCAAAATCTGTGCACATGTAGGCCTATTAGATGAGATGACTAATATATTCAGAACGATTTTGGGCTTGCATGTAAATTGCTACAAGCCATTCATTATGGGTCTAAAGGCACAAGAAAAGTTCTGATTTCCCACCTCCTCTCCAATCCCAAAAGGCTTTAGGGCACTGGTAAGTGCTGTTCATTCTGTGATAAGTCGGCATGGGTTCTTGTTTTAGTGGCTTGCAAATGGTTGTTAAGTCTGTCACTCCCAGTGCTGCTGCTGCTGTGTGCAAACAATGGGCCTCGGTTTCTGAACTGCATGAGACAGACATTAAATGTGCTGCATGTCCTATAGAACACATTGCAAATGACAGGAAAACAGGCAAATCAGCTGAAAAAAATAGCATATGTTTTAAAGGGTCACAAAATGGAGAATCAAAATGTTCTTGATATTTACACATATAAGAGGTTAATCCACAATAAAAACAAAAGTTTCAGAACTCCAAACCAACTCACCTATTTTAAAATACGATTTATACCACAAGGCCGTTGAATGCTTGAATCTGATTGGCTGACGAACATTTTAAGGTGTGCAATTATTTTCAGGGAAACTCACGGCGAATAGGGCCCTATGAAATCTGTTTTATTTTTTCCCAAATTCCGTTTTTTCCGTTTTAAAAGGGGAATTTACTATTAAAATTAAAACATGGAAGATATGTTGTGTGATTATACCCTAAAAAATAATGTTTGTTTCATTTTAGTAGTAGTAATAATAGTAGTAATATATATCTGGCACAATGTCTTCAAGTTAAACCGGACTTTTATTTTGACAGGCTGCCGTGTCTACCTTTATGTTTCTGTGTGTATATGATATAATGCTAGTTTTTCCTAAAATGGAACAGTCAAATGCTCATGAAGTGACTCTCAGCAGATATTGTTTATGTATTTATGTCCTCATTTAGTGAGAGGACAGACGCTGAAATCACCGCGAGGGTCACGCGTGCTTCAGTGTGTGTAGTAAACAAAAACAGAAACGCAGAACATGCAGGATTCACATTTAAATGGTATTTTTGCGGTGTAATATTTACAGGTACTAGTCCATATTGCGGTTTGATTTAAGTGTAACGACCTACTTTTGATTAATTAATTCAAACTTTGACAAATTCCGTGACATTCCGCGTTATTCAGTATATCCTGTTTTATGATTGAATTCCATGATTCCGTGATTCCGTCTGCGTTTTACGCATCGCGGAAATCATAGGGCCCTATGCGAACGTAGTTCCAGACAGATCTTGACCGCATTACAAGTCTAAATCACTTGGCCACACGATTTCAGTTATTTCAAAGGTCCTTCCGGACTTCCAGTTTATTCGCCGCGGAAATAATGAGAGGAATAACAATGCAGTAGACGTTAAACTGTTTGCACTACAAACCAATGTGTTCATAATAAAGGTAATACATTAAAATAATATTATAAGACATACCAATTTGCAGTATGAAGCAGCAAAACTAGCTAAAAATGGCTGGGCGCGGATGAGACCGGAAGTCTTACGGCATTGTGCCTGTTATCTGCTACTTCACACTGTTGCTAAAAATATTTTACTTTGTACACTTTTCATATTTACGTCCTGAAAATATGAGAGATCAAACATATAGGGGAGAGTGGGGTAAGTTGAGCCAGTGGGTAAGTTGACCCACCCCCTTTATCTGTACACTTTTACTGTCATGTGACCATGTATTTTGGAATCACACATTTCTTATGTGAGAGGGATAAACACATGTGAGGTGTGGAAGGCACCCATTTACTTTAAAAACTGTTTTTGGCTTGTCAAAGTAAAATTTTAGCATACCAGATGTAATGGCTGTTACATCAAAACAAATTTATCCGGGTCTAAAAATATTTATGATGCATGTAGGTGATTTAGCAACAAATCATTTAGCTAAATATTAGCCTGAATTGGTAAGCTAGGTAGTTTTTTCCAAAATGCCAGCTATGGGGCAAAGTGAACCAAATGCTGTGGGGTAAGTTGAGCCAGCACTTTAACTTACCCCACCATAAGGGACTGAAGTTAAGTAAAATATCTGAAGTATAAACTGGTATTTTATTGTGATATTATGCCAGTTTTTCCAAAAAATATCTTTTATTAAAAGATATGACAGTGGCAAACATTGTTTTTAATGTCAAACCAGCATTTAACAATGTTAAGACACCTCGTGTATAATAGTTGCTAGTAATAAAATTGGTACAAAGCGAGCAATTAAGCAAGCAAAAACATTTGGTGAAAAAACTTCATAAAAGATACACTGTTGGTAACCAAGCAGTTGACGGTAGTCATTGACTTCCATAGTATCCATAAGAAAGTCAATGGCTAATGTCAGCTACTGAGCTACTAAAATATCTTTTGTGCTTAACAGAAGAGAGAAACTCATACAGGTTTGGAACAACTTGAAGGTGAGTAAACAATGACAGAAATTAGTTTTTTAAGGTAAATTAACCCTCTAAATGTTATTATTCAATTCAGTTTTCCAAATACCGTGAAATTGGAGTACTAAGTTTGTATAGTTAACATTCTTGGGTGTTTATCTTTGTAATTAGATACTGCCGCTCGTTCTAGAAGTAAACATGGAGTGATATACAGGCCGAATGATTCATCTGTTGCCGCAGTGGTTGTTCATCACAGTCCTTTTAAACAAACATACCTGAGAGAGAGATAAGCGATAAAAACTGATAAAAAATGCAATTTGCATGAGGTATTGCTGTATGCGAACAGCAGTGACTCAGACTTACTGCAGCGCTTCAAAAAAAAAAAAAATCCTAAAGAGGAGGGTTAGAGAGAGGGAGGGCAAGCAGGGGTGGGAAAAAGATAAACAGTTGCTCCTATTGAAGCCAGTTAGAGATGATTTTTGCTCTGTGCCGAAAATAAGGTTTCATTTTTCACGCTTGCACAGCTGATGAGTACAAAGCGAGACGGTTCTGTAGGAATAAGCTATTGTTTTTCCACTGTGACACTTCGCTTGAGAAATGTGATCGTGGCTTAAATGGAAAGAACTCCCTCCTAATGCGTTTCTGAAGAGGCTTTGATAGCTTCACTAAAGTTCTTTATTCATTTGAACAGAACTGACTTCAAATCTAGCAGCAAACGACTACATCACCTATTGTTGCAAACACGGTTTTAACCGGGGCTTTTGAAACTCCATTATACCTTCATTTCATATGAGCGCAAAGGGACAGTACTATTATCGTGATGATGAGCCTCTGTATTATTAGCATTTGTACTATTGCTATCTGTGACAGTACTATTTGCGAGCTGAAAGTACATAATAAGGCGCTGCATTACTCTATTCCACTGTAGTGAACCAGGATAACTCAAATAGATGTTGCTACAAACTTTTAATCAGCCATTAAGGTCTGGCATTAAGCTAAAGCATTATCCAGAGAGCAGAATAGTTCAGCCAAAAATGAAAATTTGCATCCAAGAGAAATTTAGCATTACAACACTTGCTCACCAATGGATCCTCTGCAGTGATTGGGTACCGTCAGAGAGTTCAAACAGTTAATAAAAACATCACAATAATCCACAAACAATCCACATAACTCCAGTCCATTAATTACTGTCTTCTGAAGTGAAAAGCTGCGTATTTGTAAGAAAGAATTTTTCATTTTTTTTCAAAATTATTCCTTTGAACTAGGGCTAGAGATGAATAATATCCACAATAAATACCTAAATATTTATGAATAATTTACAAAACAAAACAGACTGTGGAATTGAAAAAAAAAGTGTATTTACCAAGGAATTATTCTGGATCTGTTCTGAATGTTCAGCATTCTTCATCTGTGTTTAATCTTCTGTTTTAATGTTTTCTCACAAAATGTTTTGCTTTCTTTCATTCATTATTCATCAAAACTGTCAGATAAAAACATGTAGTTACTGTCAGTTTTGTAAGATTTGTATCAATATTGACAAAACTAGCATTTAACTGTAATTAAAAATTAGAGTACAAGATGGTTTTAAAGTGATTGTCAGCTTCACCTACTGAAAAAAAAGGTTTGACAGCTGATGATGTTGCTAGAATAACATTTGGCAAACACTTTTATTTAAAGTAACTTACACTTCATAACTGCTGAACATTTGATCAGTTCATGTATTCCAGGAGAATCAAAGCTATGATCAGTGCTCTACCCTTTGAGCTTCGGAAACAGAAAGTGATTTATTTATCTATTTTTTTTTTTTTACAGAATAGCTCCTAGAAAATGTGTCTTACTTGACAGATATAACTGGAATATGTGTTCTGAGATATCACACCTGTCTCTGACAGCCCTAGGCTTTGTAAACAGTAAAAACGAATCTGACCGCAGGGCGCAGTTGTTTGGCCAATCAGAAGACATTGAGGAGTTTACTGTCCTGTCCTGTCAGTTATTTTAAGCATTCAGATTCATTTTGAGTGTTGTTGACGTCTGTGGACGTTTTTGGAGAGGGGGGTCTAATTCAGACTGACTGAAGTTAGTGAAATGGCTATCAATGCTTACAGCACTTTTGCATTGTTATGCTAAAGAAAATGAAGTAATTTTCTTTTCATTGCTTTTTGTACTTTCAACACTTACAATAAAATTATGTTTTTATTCTCTTATATAACAGTAACCACTGGGATAGTATCTGATGTGGGTTGATTCTAAACATTTCAATTTCCTTGGGTACGGTTGCTAAGGTGGCATCTCTCAGTATTCAGTAGACAGATACTTTGACAGATACTCTGAGAATCCAAGACATGGGAGAAGAATCTTTAAGCTTTGAAAGTGCTGATAATTGTGATTGTGAGAGTGATTTGTCATTAAAAAAAAAAAAATACAAAAAAAAATCTGCCAGTTAAAGGGGTCATTGGATGCCCATTTTCCACAAGTTGATATAATTCTTTAGGGTCTTAATGAAAGGTGTATAACATACTTTGGTTAAAATTTCTCAGTGATGGTATAAAACACCCGTTTTACCTTGTCAAAAACAGCTCTGTTCACAGCACGCCGTTTTGGTGCATGTACCTTTAAATGCTAATGAGCTCTGCACACCCCATCCCTCTCTTCTGTAGGGTGACGGGAGTAAATGACGACTGCTATGTTGATTATTACATCCAACAACAGAACACCTCAATCGCTTAGGAGACATTCCTGTTTACAGCTTACTCAGGGCAGGTCTGTGCTAAAAGGCCAGTGTCATTCAACAATTGTGGGAGGGGCCTGGGCCTGTGTGATATCACACAGCCAAGAATCTGATAATGGCTTGATTTAAGGGGTTATGATTTATAGGGATTTAAAAAAAAAAAAATAACTCCAAAATAAACCACTAGGTGGTTTTATCATTTTTTGTTTGATCAATTGTATCATTATAGGGTTTGTGTACACACACTGCTAACACACATTTATGTTCAAACAACAAGTAAAAGTGAATTTTGCATGCGATGACCCCTTTAATGATTTTTTGGTGGGGTAAAACTGGTTGACTTTGTTGACCTGGTTTTGTTTCAGTGTTGAAAACAGTGGTGCTTCTGAATATTTTTGTGGAAACCGCAATACGTTTTCAGGATTCTTTGATGAATAGAAAGTTCAAAAGAAAGCATTCATTTGATATACACAGGAATAATGTAAAAGGCTTTACTGTCTCTTTTGATCAATGTAATGCATCCTTGAGGAATATAAGTGACCTCAAACTTTATTTCATTCTTATATTTTATACCATCATGATCATGTTCAGCTGGATGAACTTTAGCTTTTTCATTCTTTCTGAATAAAAAGACTTGACTTATTCTTTTTTCCCCCACTTACTGCAGTCTGAGACTCAATTATGTGGTAAAAGTATAGATGGGTTACTTTTTATGTGATGCATGGATTTGAATTTAGTACTTTCAAAACCTAGTACATTTTGTTTTTACTTCAAGTTTTAATGAATTTTAGTGAGTTATTTTCTTTTAGGTTGTGGTATATGTATTTTGTCACACTGTTATTAAACATTTCTGCTGACTTGTATTTTACACCATATTGAAACAAACAATAATTTTTCTACGTTTCTCCTATATAGCTAGAGAGACCTTTGTCTGCCTACTATACTGAATGATGGATTAAAAACTAAAATCAGGAAATATGTGTTGATTATCTCATCATAGTATCTGTTCATCAAACAAGTATTATAGGGATAGTTCACCCAAAAATGAAAATTACCCCATTATTTATTTACCATCAAGCCATCCTAGGTGTATATGACTTTCTTCTTTCAGACGAATACAATCAGAGTTAAATTTAAAAAAAAAAATGTACTGGCTCTACCAAGCTTTATAATGGCAGTGAATGGGTGTTGAGATTTTGAAGTCCAAGAAAGTGCATCCATCCATCATAAAAAGTACTCCACATGGCTCCAGGGGTTAATAAAGGCCTTCTGAAACAAATCGATTAATTTGTGGAAAAAAATATCCATATTTCTAACTTTATAAACCATAATTTCTAGCTATATTTCTAGCACTATAACTGTTGTACGCACGTTCAAGAGAGAGTGGCGTTCCAGCAGATGACATAGGATGTAGGCATAGCGTAAGCTCCAATGAGAATTTACTAGTCTCGTGACAACCAAGTTTTGTTTACAGCAAAGGAAAACCTTGTCTCCTTGTGCCTTATATTAAAATCCTCTGACATTTTTCTCTAAAAAATGCGGGAGAGGAGGGGCGCTGAAACAGCCAGGTCTAGAGGCGTGTGATGAGGCACACCTGACGAGAATGAAGCATCATCACCGCCGCTGTTGAAATGCCGAGCGCGCCTCTCCTCGGGAGACCGGTCTCTTCCCCGTGCATGCACGCTGGTGTCCTCGTGGGTCCAGGAAGGGAGGGGGAACGGGCGCCGCCGACCAGACGAGCTGCCGGACCCGCGGTCCGGACGTGAACCGCACCCGTGAGACGGCTGCGGGCCTGGATGCCGGGCCGTTTAATCTTCGTTCATTTTGAACGAATCTTTAATGTGACTCGGGACGAATGTGCAACATCCTATTAGGTTCTGTAACGTTACTGGAATTAGTTCACCTGTTTCGAGTCTTCGGGTTTTTGGAGTCGTTTGTTCGTCTCATGGGGCTGTCACGTGATGAACGAACGACTCAAACCCGAAGACTCGAGAAATGAACTAATCAATTATTTTTCCGGCTCACACTGCATTGGTTAAGCTTATTGGGCTGTCACGTGATGAACGAACCACTCAAACCCGAGAACTTGTCAGAGAAGAGGCTAGGTGAGGTAATCATAGACTTAAGGCCCAGATAAACAATAAATTAATCTTTTCTGTTTCTTATAGCATCATAGTTTTGTCTTGTTTGTAGTGTGATCAACGGTTGTGTAAGCAGTCGATGTGTTAGGGAGGCAACACGTAACATTTAAATTATATTTTGCTAAAATGAACGAAATGACTCGGAAAAAAAGATTCGTTCATTTTGCAGAACCAGACTCAAAGGTCCGAGTCGGTAAAATGATCCGAACTTCCCATCACTACTGGATGAAGCCGCCGCCCCTCGCGCCGCGGACCTCAGTGGGGAGCGCGTGCGGCCGCCAGACTCCGCCCCTTACCTGGACCCTTCCCTTCCGAACACTGCCCCTCCTTCACAGAACCCCCAGCACAACGAGGACACCAGATCCCCTGTTTATTTTGGAGATTTTATTTTTCCCCCTTTTTGGACACTTTTGTTTACTTTGTTTAATAAAAGCCTGACGTCACGCCCACTGTGTCTGTCGTTTGCTCTCCCGCCACAACAGCCATACATAAAATCAAGCATACTAATTAAGTGATTATTTCTTTCTCAAGGGGATCTTTTATTCAACCCTGTTAACTAGACCAGCAGCTGCAGGCCACAACAAGCTGTGCCGTGATCCAGTGCTTCATCTAGTCTCTCCTCAGCTGTGCTCACCTCAGTGAGCTAAAGAAATAGTCTTCCCCTTTGTGGGCTGGTCAAGTAGTCAGCCTGACGTCTTACTTAAAGCCAAAATGCTTCAACTACTTGCATTAAGCATCGCTCTGCTCCTGGCGCTGGCTTCAAATCTCTCGCACCCCAAGTCCCCGGCCATTTTTATTTCATAGCTTTCGGAATTCATGAGATCGGAGAAAAGGTAAAGCGCTCGTATAAGACGGCTATAAAGCATGCGGCCCTGGCTGCCCACTTAGCGCTGGAATAAGATTAAATACTTTGTGTTTTTGCACTTCAAAAAGCTGTGGGCTATACTTGAGCTCCCCGGTTGGTTTCTGAGTTCAGTCTGTGATTACACCAGTGTGCGCTTACATTGACGGCAAACGTCTGAACGTTTCAAAGCATCGGAGCCTGATCACATCCTGTTTCAAAGCGCCTCGTTCCCCGTGCAGCCGCATGCTAATGCAATTTAACCTCTACACACATCCATGCTGATTTCATCAAGCAGCAAAACACCCTGGCTGCAACTTAATAACGATGCAAAGGCAACCCAGGTCGGTCTCTCAAAGGCGACACTTCTGAAAACATGAAATAGTGAGAGGGCTTCCATCATCTCGCCTCAAGGATATCATTCATCTTTGTCTCACCCTCTCACTTTTCGCCTCGTCTCTCTCCCCGTGATATCCCAAGCTAATTTGATGGTGCATTTTGCAGTCTAGTCACTGATTAAGGCATCTCCATTCATCACGCTTCTGGTAAGGGTTCCCGAGGCTTGTTGTTCGCCTGTGAAAAGAAAGCGATAGCATTGCATCACGCCGACAGTTTTTCATTATAAACAGTTTACTTACCATCACTTATCCATCCACATGATGAGCTCGTCAGTCATGTGGCAGGGAGGCAGATCCCATCACATCATGAAATTAGAAGCAGCGCCATTTCCTTGCCAACTTCCCACCCTGTAAAAAAAAGACAACGCAACAGCAGCGTCAGAATAAACACGTCAATTTATCTTTTTGATCGAGAAAGTCAAACGAAGAGCTCTTCGCTTGGAGAGCTATTAAAGTGAGATGCTTTTAACACTGTTGAAATAGAGAGGGTTTCATTTAAGTTTGCACGTTTTGTCATTATCTAAAAATGAATGCTTTAGTATCTTTCTTGCATTTTCCATCAAATGAAATGATGCTTCCATTAGTGCTATGGAGGAAACGTTAACTTTTTAATATTTGGTATCTTGAATTTCATGTGTTGCTTTCTCAGTGTTTGTTGTGGTTTTCTTTGTTGTTTGAAACAACCCCAGCCACAATAGATTTGTTTTTGTACTTCTTATTATGCTGTGCAGACTGTGTTGATTTTGAATGAAGTTTACTCCACAGGGGTTCCTTCTTCATGCATGTCTTATTTTTGTGTGTTTTTTTACCCTGGAGAGAAAAAGAACTGGGTCAAAGTGTCTCAGGAGTTTCTTTTAAAGATTCTTTTTCTGACCATTGTGTCTTTTTTTTTTTTTGTATTTATTTTTGAAATATGTCTTTTGTAACTAGTACCTCTGAAAAATTTTAATATATTGTAAGCCTAGTAATTAGAGGTATAATTATTCATATTATTCATATAGGCCGTTTTGGTTAAAATGTATAGGCCATGCATGTACACTAGTAGTCAAAAGTTTTTTGAACAGCAAGATTTTTAATATTTTGTAAAGAATTCTCTTCTGCTCAGCAAGCCTGCATTTATTTGATCGAAAATACAGCAAAAGCAGCAATATTGTGAAATACTTTTACTATTTAAAATGACAGATTTTTACTTGAATATATTTAAAAATGTAATTTATTCTGGTGATCAAAGCTAAATTTTCAGCATCATTACTCCAGTCTGCAGTGTCACATGATCCTTCAGAAATCATTCTAATATGCTGATGTGCTGTTCAAGAAACATTTATTATTATTATTATTATTATTATTATTATTATTATTATTATTGTTATTAATACTTAAAGCATTTTTTTTCAGGATTCTTTGATTAATTTAAAGATCCAAAGATCAGCATTTATCTGAAATAAAAAGCTTTTGTAACATTATACACTATACCTCTTCAAATGCTTGGAGTCAATTGTTTTTTTTTTTTGGGGGGGGGAAGAAATTATAGAAAATAATGCTTTTATTTAGCAAGGATGCTTTAAATTGATCATAAGTGATGATAAAGACATTTATAATATTACAAACGATTTCTATTTCAGATAAATGCTGTTCGTCCGACCTTTATATTCATCAAAGAAACCTGAAAAAATCTACTCATCTGTTTTAAACATAATAATAATAATAATAATAATAATAATATTTGCGTCTGAAGAGTCATGTGGAGTAATAATGCTAAAAAAAATTAGCTTTGAAATCACAGAAATAAATTCCATTTTAATATATATTTTTGAATAGAAAACAGTCATTTGAAATAGTAAAAATATTTCAATATTGTACTGTTTTGCTGTACTTTGGATCAAATAAATGCAGACTTGGTGAGCAGAAGAGACTTCTTTAAAAAAACAAGCAAACAAACAAAAAATATCTTTTGACAGGTAGTGTATTAGGAAAACTGTATGCTTGAGGTACTTTAAATGGATAGTTCACCCAGAAATGGAAAATCTGTCATCATGTACTCGCTATTTGAGTTTCTTTATTCTATTGAGCCCGAAAGAATATATTTTGAACAATGTAGGTAACCAGTCAGTAGCCATTTTAATATAGAAAAAATACTGTGGATGTCAATGTCTGGTTACAAACATTCTTCAAATATCTTTTGAGCTCAGCAGAAGAAAGAAATTCATACAGGTTTGGAACAAGTGGAGGGTGAGTAAAATTTTTCTTGAACTATCACTATAATTGGACACCATTGCTTCGTTTTTAAAGTGCATATATATATATATATATATACAGGGGTTGGACAATGAAACTGAAACACTCGCCAATATAGTATTGGAGGTCTCATGGCTATATTTGCGCTGTCTGGTGCCCAATCTTCACTTACTGTACATTACACCAGTTAGAGCAGAGTGTAAAGTTTCATTATGTGCACCCAATGGTTCAAACATTGTACCTTGAAGGTAGTGCTCTGTATCAGGATAATAATGCACCAATACACACAGCAAGACTGGTGACAGACTGGTTTAATGAACATGAAAATTAAGTTGAACATCTCCCATGGCCTGCATAGTCACCAGATCTGAATATTATTGAGCCACTTTGGGGTGTTTTGGAGGAGCGAGTCAGGAAACGTTTTCCTACATCAGCATCACATAGTGACCTGGCCACTGTTCTGCAAGAGGAAAATGGCTCAAAATCCCTCTGGCTGCTTTGCAGGACTTCTATTTGTCACTCCCACGATGAAATGATGTTGTATTAGCTGCAAAAGGAGGCCCAATATCATACTAATTGTGATCTAAAACCAGGTGTTTCAGTTTCATTGTCCAACCCCTGTATATATATATATATATATATATATATATATATATATATATAGTGGATCAAAACCTTTCATCAAAATTGTCCTAAAACCAAAACAATAATCGTTCAACTTTGATAAACTTATTTTGATCCACTTCAAACATTGACTACTGTAGTATTGATAAACGCTACCAAAGCGAGTCATATTTCCGGTATTTTTTGATTCAACGAATCAGAGCCAGCGATATCCCATTCGCAAGTGATTCACTCTTATGAGCCGATTTTCTTTAGAGAATCGGTCAAGCGCTTTATCGAAATTGTCATTCGAATCGCATTTCAGTTTGAATCATTCCAGCAGATTGTAGTGGATTGTTTGGAGCGGTTTGTCACACAAATACAGAGACGAAAAGATGAAGTGGATGTTTAACGTTACCTACAAGCGACTGGAATAAACGTTGTATTTGCCACCGATGAAGAAACGTGCTGTTTGTGAACGACAGGTATTTCAGAGCTTGTCAGTCATTTTCAGAAACCTCAAGTGAGAGATGCTTTGTAGCTGTGAGTACACTTCGACTTCTTTGTAGTAGATGTGATGCATAATTTGAAAACAGCTGAACCATATTCACGCTATACTGAAAATATTCTATCTCTCAACACTGTTAACTGCCCTCATATAAAAACGACTAGCCTGTTTGGGGATGTCAAAACTCAAAAGTAGTAGGCCAAATATTGCCACCGCCTCATTCTAATCCAAAACATAAAGGTCATGAACCACGTCTTGTGTTTTCAAAAAAGTTTCTGGATATATTTTTGTCTTTTAATCACCCCTGCTTCACCTCCCAGGTACAAGGCAAACTCTAGCATGCGTCGACATGTTTTCTTCTTTTTCACATACAAGGTTCAGCTAGGAAAATGTTAAAAGAGAAAACTTGAGAGGAGGAATATATCTAGAGAGATTTGGGAGGTGAGACAGAGTACATTTTCTTTAATAGAGAGAAATTGGTGCCTTTCATTTGAAAGAAACTGTCACAGGCATGAAACAATATAAGTCACACTGTTATTACAAGCAGACACGCAAAGGCATATAAGTACTCCTCAGCACAAATAAAAAAATAAATAAAATAATGAAGCTGAAGAATTGAAGAAAAACGGCATATAATAGAGTCATGAAAGTGAATCTATAGCAGAGCAGGCACAAGGTGTTTTTTACGAACGCCTTTTTTGAAACCGTACAGTTATTTTCAAAGTTTTCGATCCAGCAGCTGTAAATAAAATGACACAAAACAGTTGTTTGTGAGCGATTGTCTCTTAAAGAATAAGTAAAAACTCAAAAAATAATAAAAGCACACAAAGAAGTGTTATAAAAGCATTCTATATGACACGTTATACTGTATGTGTGAGGAAAAGAGCATTGTGAGCTTTGTGTGAAGACCAACATTCAAATTTTTACGTTACGTCACGTTATCAAATGTAAAAGAATGTACTCTCCAACTCCATATCTGTTTCTCTATTTGTTTTCCAGAGAAGAACAAGCAGTATGCGTTTAGAACATCATGACCGTAAGTAAATGATAACTAAATGGTCCTTATTTTATTTTTATCATGATCAGAGGAAGTTATTTGTCTTGTATTCATCTGAGGCTTCAATTCAAGAATTCAGTTTCTTTTTTAGCCCTTATGCCCTCAAGTTTGTCACTGAAGTTTGTATTTGTCAGACGGTTCAAAGAAATATCATTTTTGGCGATGACTCAGATTGATTATGTCTGTCTAGTGACAGGGACTAAAACAATTTTGGAATTTTCACTTTCATTCTGTTTTGGTCAGTGTATTTTATCAGAGAGATGGTTGATGCTTCCATCCCTTGATCTTTTTGATCTTGTCTGTCTGTAGCTCTAATGACGTCTGACGGAGATCCATGCTGATGTATGACAGTCTTGCTGTACTTGGCACTTTGTCTTTTCTGTGAAATTGAACCTTTATTTGACTGCCAGTGAGAGGCTGCTTGTAAATAAAGTAAAATTTTAGGGCTGCCAAGTTGAATTCTCAGCTCACTGAGCTTGACATCCTCAAATAGTTGGCTATGGAGTGAAAGAGACAGGCAAACCATTAGCTGTGGCACTGTATCCAACTCCAAGCAAAACATAACCTGAAAAGAGTGAGTCTTAAGTTTTGAGGGGGTTTATAACCTTTGTGATTACAAATTAATTTTTTAAAGACGTATTTGATTTAGCAAAGGACCACAATTCATAGCACAGGCTTTTTCTTTTCTTTTTTTTCTCCTCAAAACTTAGTATGTCCATAGGGAAGCCCATTTTCACCACTGAATAAAACTTAAAAAAAGTTATTGCGACTTTTTATTGCTGACTTTTTCCACTGAATTGCATGATACGAACTTGCAGTTGTGAGTCATAAAGTCAGAATTGTGAGATATAAAATCACATTTCTGATGTTTCTTCTCAGAATTGTGTGATATTAATTTAAAATTGTGAGAAATAAAGTCAAAATTGCGTGATATAAACTCACAATTGCGAGAAATAAAGTCAAACTTGGGAGAAAATCTTGCAGTTCTCACTTTTTTTCTCAGAATTGCATTATATAAACTTACAATTCAAGTCGTAAAGTCAGAATTGCATAATGTAAACTTTAATTGCGAGAAATAAAGTCATAATTGTGAGATATAACCTAAACTCACAATTACGAGAAATAAATTCAAAATTGCATGCTATAAGCTTGCAATTGCGAGTTATAAAGAAAAGTCAGAATTGTGAGAAAAAGGTGAATCGCGAGATATGAACTTGCATTTGCGAGTCAGAATCGTGAGTTCTGACTTTTTTCTCAGAACTGTAAGATATAAACTCACAATTGTGAGTTATAAAGTCCAATTTTGAGTAAAAACAAAGACTAACATGTTCTCAGAATTGTGAGTTTATATCTCACAATTCTAAGAAAAAAAAGTCAGAATTGGAAGATAAAAAGTTGCAATTACCTTTTTACATTTTTTTTATTCAGTGGCGGAAACCGGCTTCCATATGTTTACCACTTCTCAGTTGTGCGAGAAGCAGTTATTAGTATAAAATATGCTTATAGTAAATAATGTGTGGTATATCTAATTTCTAGGAACAAACTCTTGCTTGCTTTATGCTTTATTTTTACATGCTTAAATCTAAGTCATCAAATTTGTTACCTAAATACGTTTAATTATTCATGTGAATATTGAATTATGTATTTTGTTTGCAGTCCAGTCATTTATAGATTCTGTTTTGTAATAATTTATTACATGCATTTGGCTGGTCTTGATGTCTTATTTGATCTCTCAGAAACGGGTAACATGGAATAATTTTATTAAATTATGTTAAAGCACTTAAAGAGTTTTTCAGTACAGCCTGTACAGAGCTGTAAAATGGTCCTTATTGTTCTTTTTAAAAACTTTTGTAGGTGGATTCAGGTTAAAACTTAAAACTACTATTTCACAGACAAGGGAATAACTGCTCTCATGTTTAGATTTTGTGCTGATTTTTAAAACAGCTTGTTAAGCTAATTGCTTAACCCTGTGTACTTCCATTGTAACTGCCATATTGTTAAAAAAATGAAAATGATATTGTATTTAAATTATATTTTGTAGTTCTCGACATTCTGCCACAAATGCCTTCTTTATATAGAGCTGTACAGTTCTCAACCTCAAAATTTCATAAGTTCAAAGTCCAGGGTAAATTTAATTCACTGTTCAACCTGAATATATTACTTCATTATCACTAAACCTGATGTGAGCTTCAGACTTGCTGCAAGGCATTCACTTTTAATGCTTTGTGAAATTTAAAGGTAAAGATGAGGGCAGACATTTTCTAATCAGACAAAATGTGAATGAGAATTCTGGTGGAGAAAACAGCATATCCAATGAAGAAACTTGGATTTGCTTGTGTAAAGATAAATTAAAAGCAGCATACAAATCACAGAGAATGAGGGATATTGATGCAGAAAACTGTTCCTTTCTGCAAATTAAGATTAATTTTCACTGAGCAAGCATTTAGTAACAGTATTGAAGCAGACAGTATCTAATTTATCTCACCAAGGTTATGCTCCGCAAGTCCAGAAGTCTGCTTTGAGTTTGTGCTGGTTGGTACATAAATATTTAGAGATATTGCCCTAGTGACAATTTGAGTTCTGAAATCCCTGAAGTGTCCGTGCTGACTTTTTATCCACACAAATCAATGAAGTCTACAAGTTTAAGGCATGAACCTCGGGTCTAGCTAGATTAAGAAAATGCTTCAGAAAGTTTGAGGATGGTAAGATTTAAAAAAAGTTTCTGAAGGTTTGTTATGTGATATAGTGGTAGACATGATTAACTGGTAGAAATATGCGTCTCTGTTTCAGTACATTCACACGGGGCGTCGTGTGGCTGAAGCTTGGTGCTGACGCGATTGTCATAGCGACAATAGCCAATCACATTACTTTTCTGGTGCTGCATGAACGCGATTGGCTAGCGTCTGCACTAGTATATTTGCATAAGGCGATCTGATTGGCTGACGCATGTGTTGCCGCTTGAAAAGTTGAAAAGTTTTCAACTTCTGCCAAGAGCAGTGGCAGTGAAGCGATGCAACGGACCACGGCAATGACGCCACTCCATTCAGAGTAAACGAGAGGCGTTGGCGCTGACACCCCGTGTGAATGCACTGTTACAGTGTGTTTCCACTACAGCGGCAAATCTGCGCTCAGTGCCGATGGCAGCGCTACAACGCCACTGTTTTGGGGCGTGTAAAGAGTGTTTACACCCTGTTTGCATTTCATCTTCTTTTAACTGCGGTTCGCAAACGAAACACTTTATTGGTGCCATCTAGGGCGCCATAACATATAATGAAAGCATGCAAAGTGCATTTACTTTTGCTTGACTTTTTCAATGATATGTCTTTTCTACTCAGTAATCCTCCAGTTCTGCAAACACTTGGAAACATACGTCAAAATCTTGCCTTGCCTACTTTTGCCACAGTGATTGGTTGTCGCCCGGCGTTTTCCGCTTGAGATTATCATAAAGTTGGTAAAAAGGTATCAAAAGGTATCATAAATCTTTTTGACGCTTTCAGCCACTCTTAATGTTTTCTCGGCACCACTTTCAATCCCATAATGCACCACGTGAGCGTTTCAGCTCAATTGTCATAGGAATGAATTGAAAACGCTCGCTACGTGCCATTGGAAACGCACCGCTACATGGTCACGAAAATGTATCGTTTACACGTGTTTTTAAAGGAGAAGTTCAATTCCAGAGCAAAAATTTACAGATAATTTACTCAACCCCTTGTCATCCAAGATATTCATGTCTTTCTTTCTTTAGTCTTTCTTTGTGTTCTCCATATAGTGGACTTCTGTGGTGCCTGGGAGTTTGAACTTCCAAAATACTGTTTAAATGCAGCTTCAAATGGCTCTAAATGATCCTAGCCAAGGAAGAAGTGTCTTATCTAGTAAAACGATTGGTTATTTTCTAAAAAAAAATTACAATTTATATATATATATACTATTTAGCCTCAAATACTCATCTTGTCTAGCTCTGTATGTGCTCTGTGCATTCCGGTTCAAGAGAGTTAGGGTAGGAAAAAAAACCTCCCATCTCATTTTCTCCTCCTACTTCAAAATCACCCTACATTGCTGCAGAAGTACCAACAAAGCAAAGAAGATCAAACGGTTTTTAGAAATATATTGGTCAGATAAGGGAGACATTTTTAAAAAAAAAAACAACAACAACAAAAAAAAGGTAAAACAGCAATGTAGGATGATTTTGAAGTTGGAGGAGGAAATGAGATGGGAGTTTTTCGACTTACCCTAACGTTTTTTATCTCTTGTTATCAATGTAGAAAGCAGTTTTGCTGATGTGGAAACCTTGATATTTTTTAGCAGGATTCTTTGGTAAATAGAAAGTTTAAAACATTTATTGAAATAGATATTTTTTTTGTAACAACGTAGAAGTCTTTCCTTTCACTTTTGATCAATTTAATACATCCTTGCTGAATAAAAATATTCATTTCTTAAAAAAAACAAAAAGTTGCCACTATGTTGAAAACTATAGACTATTAAATGACTTTCTCATTTTGGAATGTAAAAGGAAAATAGTTGAATACAATAAATGAGTTCTAAACCTTTTAAGTTTTATAAAGTGCAAAAAGAGTCTTATGAAACCATAATAAGCAGTTACTTATTAAAACTCCAAAATGAGGACAGCATTTTAATTTGGGGCTATAATGTTCCTTAAAAAAATTAAGTAGCTGTCTGCCATCTTATAAATTCATATTGTGGTTTTTAAGATGACACAGAAAAAAATATCTTTAAAATGAGGTAACATTTTAAAGTTTGGCCTTGCTGAAGAAATCTAGCTGGTACAGGCTGCCACCAAAAAGGAAGTAAATACTGTGATCACAATCAGTGAAAGGTAGATGAAATTCACAAGCTAGATGCCTTGGATTGCTCTGATATGTGGGCAGTTATTTGTTTCCTGTGTGCAGATGGCACATAATATCTGTCCAGGTCGTTCCTCTGCCTTAATCAGTCTGTACTTTTGTTGTCATTTAGATGTTGATTAATCAGTGGCACTCTATTAAGATCCAGCCGGATTTAATTGTTAGGTGAGGAATAACACATTCATTCTCTGCCGTATTTTATGGTTTTCCTGATTTTAACGATGGTTTGCTCTCGCTGTTACAACGTCTGCTCTAAAGACCCTGGCACAGCTTTAAGACAGATATTAAAAAGTGCCCTTTAATCAGATGTAGGGAGGTGGGAAAAGTGCAGCGAGGATGGGATGATTGGGAGACTATGAATCACCTGGCTTGGGGAGAAACGAGAGTAGTTCAGTGGTGTTTTTACTCTTCATTTGGTTTCTGTCAGCTTAATGGTCATCGGCCTGTCTGGCTCCTCTCTGCGATGCACGTCATGATTTAAACGCTGTATAATCAGCTCAGTAATGATTCTGATGGGCCTCCGTCACACAGTTTGTTCTCTTAATATTTGCTTGGCTCACCTTCACGGCCTCTCTGGTAAAAATGTGCAGCTCAGAACTTTCTTGTAAAACACATCCTCCGTACAATGACGTTAAATGGCAGTTAGGAACCAAACATTTTCAAGATTGCCAAAATCAGTTTCAGGACCTTAAGTTGAAGATAGGAAATGAGATATTTGAGCTTCCTTTTCATTAAAATCGACAGCTTTTTATGTAAAAGCAGACCTGTCGTTCAGTTGAAAAGTTTAGAGAGCTTAATTGATATAGAACTGTTATGCAGAACCTTTTGAACTCTTGCTAACTTTTAAAAATGAATCTGCTTGTCAGTTATTTTTTTTTTTTTTATAAAAGAATGAAGCAGACATGTTTGCTCAAGCAATTAAACTACAGTATAAATATATAATTATTATTATTTTTTTTTTTACACAGTGGCTAGAATAGTAACAGTATGCCTAATAGTATGGAAGTTAGCCAATGTTTAGTGATGGACTGAGAGTTACTCTTTGATTTATTTATTTATTTTTTTTCTATTGAAATATTGATAATATCATACCAGTTTGTGACAATTTATTGAACTAACAGGATGGAAAGTCTTAATTATCACTGATTAAAACAGTATTTCCAAGAAAATTTGTTTGGTTTGAAACATGTTAATTAGAGGAAAGAAAAAAAAATTGAAAACCTTGGAACATATTTTTTAATTACTTGCCAGTATTTCACTTTATGTCCGAAGGGCATTTTACCAGGGATATGGCAAAAATAGTAATATCCACCTAAACTGTATTAGTGAAATTATTCAGTTTTAATTAAGTTAATTAGCCCTCATGTTCATTTAATTGTGAAATTATGAAAGAGAACTAATATAATTTTCATGTTTTAAACATTTGAAATCAATATTTTCCCCACAAAATATGAAGACTTGTAAATGTACTACATAACATAAGGCAAAACACTTCTTTTTTCCTGAAGTTTTTGATTTCTTTTTTAAGACTGTGAAAAGTCTTGTCTATGTTTCTCTAAAGGCTGACTTCTGAGGGTTACCTGTAAGTTCAGATGACCCCTTGTATTAAATAAAACTTTATGGCTGATGTTTATGCATGAAAATCACACTGGAAGACACAGGAGTTCAGAAAGCAACTAACCCCACCCCTTACTCCCCCAAAAAGTTATAAATAAAATCCATCACATCTTCTCACTAGACAGAACGGCTCATAATTAATGCATCCAAGACTGCAATTGTGTGGCTGGCTGGGGGCAAGATGGCATGCTGTTTCTCTCTCCGAGCTTCATATCCAGATAGAAATCTCAAATCACCTTTCCCTTAAGTTCACTCTGAGCATCTCAGTATTTCTAAACTGTTCATAAAATTTCACAATACTGATGATTTAATTATTTAAAGTAGACCTATCATGCTTCTTTTTATAACAGTGTTTCCCAACCCTGTTCCTGGAGGCACACCAACAGTGCACATTTTGGATGTCTCCCTTAACTGACCAATATATTTCTGGTCCTCGAGTCTCTACTAACGAGATGAGTTGATTCAGGTGTGTTTGATCAGGAAAAGTTGGAAAATGTGTAGTGTTGGTGTGCCTCCAGGAACGAGGTTGGGAAACACTGTTTTATAATATGTAATATAAGTCTCAGGTGTCCCCAGAATCTGTCTGTAAAGTTTAAGCTCAAAATACCCCACAGAACATTTATTATATCATTTTGAAAATGCCTATTTTGAGTGGAAGCAGAAACACGTTTTTTTTTTCGTGCATGTGTCTTTAAATGCTAATGAGCTGCTGCTCCCCGCCCCTTTTTCCAGAAAAGGGCTGTGCCTTGACATCTCCTATCTCAGCTAGGGCTGGGTGATAAATCGATAACGATAATTATCATGCGATACAAATTTGCTCGATAAACGATAACAAAAGTTTGATAAATGTTCGATATAAAGTTTATCTGCTCGGCTCAAAGTTCAAACAGCGGCTCAGCGATAGTTCACTAGAGCAGATGCGTTCTCTCGCTCATGAGTCTCGGCCATGCGACCACTAAACTACTGTGAGATCCAGTGTGAAGCACTTGAATTCAGCGAAGAACACAAATAACTCAGTTTATAGCCAGATGATACTGTGCTGAGAAAAAAAAAAAAAAAAAAAACAGTCAGAAGGCTTTCTAATCTACAAATCGCCATCATTTACCATGGATTTACTGTAGTAGCACTAACTGCACCATGGTATTGTGTCAGAAATGTTGGTATTTGTGTCAAATTCTATTGTATTATTTATGTAGACATGTATTAAATATATTGAAGGAGGAGTAATGGAATATAATTACAGTATTTTTTTGTGATTAAGCTTTAGTGTTTATGCATTTATACTAAATGTATTTAGACTACTGTTTTTCATACAAATACCTGGAAACCAAATTACATTTTTACCATGGTATTGAGGTGCTATATTTATGGTTTTAACTGCGATTATCATTATCTAAATGTATGCTACTATGGCAGAACAATAGTTACTTAAAAAACCCTAAAACAGTCAGAATAATTACATTTCCCCATATAAAAGTGGCTACAATTTTTATAGATTACTGATTTTAATAATGAACATAAATCTACATCTGCATCCTAAATCAAGCTACTATCAAATGTGTATTCCTAAGAAACAAAATTTTTTCACACCTGTTTCTTGACTTGAAATAATATCACTTATTAGAACATGTAGAACTAAGAAATTATTTTTTCTTGGTATTTTACATTTATTTTGTTAAGGAAAAATGACTGAAAAAAAAGTGTGAAGAATAGAAAAAAAAACATTAAGTGTTTGTCTTGTTCTGGTCCATAAAGAATAGTTTAAAACCACAATTAACCATCTGTTTTTTACAACTTTCACATTGGAGCAAAAATCTGCCTTTAAAATGTAATTTTTATTTCTTTAAAAAGAAATAAAAATGTTACATTTATTGTGATAATTATCAATATCAACTGATATGAAAAAAAAAAAAAAATATTGTGATCATTTTTTTTTTGTCCATAGTGCCCAGCCCTAATCTCAGCTACTCAAACATCATATCTTTTTGCACTGAAATCATGCATTTTAAACCATATTAATTTAAACTTCTGATATACGGTTTTCTGAATGCATACGTTCGACGCATGCACACAGAAAGCGGCTGTCACACAGCAAGTGAGTACTAAACTTATCTTAAGTTATCTTTCATGTCTTATTGCACTTAAACTATCAAAATACACACAAAGTTATGTTAAAAAACACAAGTTACAAATACAGTCAGTTATGTCTGTGAAAGTAAACAGCTGGAAAAGAAATTGCATGTTTATATTAGATCTGTGTGGCGGCAGTGAATATACAGTAAATAAATCAATAAATCCACTGCTGTCTTAAAGGAACACTCCACTTTTTTTGAAAATAGGCTCATTTTCCAACTCCCCTAGAGTTAAACAGTTGAGTTTTACCGTTTTTGAATCCATTCAGCCGATCCCCGGGTCTGGCAGTAGCACTTTTAGCATAGCTTAGCGTAAATCATTGAATCTGATTAGACCGTTAGCATCTCTCTCAAAAATGACCAAAGAATTTCGACATTTTTTCTATTTAAAACTTGACTCTTCTGTAGTTACATCGTGTACAAAGTTGATGAAAAGTTGTGATTTTCTATGTCGATATGGTTAGGAACTATACTCTCATTTCGGCGTAATAATCAATGAACTTTGCTGCCGTACCATGGGCGCACTGATATTACGCAGCCGTCAACTCTGCCGGCTGCAACTCTGCATCTACACAAACTTAGTGCCGGTCACTTTCAGGCGCTGCGTAATATCATTGCGCCTGCTGCACCCATGGTACGGCAGCAAAGTTCCTTGATTATTACGCCGGAATGAGAGTATAGTTCCTAGCCATATCAGCCTAGAAAATCACAACTTTTCATTTTCAGTCAGTCTTACACAATGTAACTACAGAAGAGTCAAGTTTTAAACAGGAAAAATACTGTCATTATATATGGTCATTTTTAAGCGAGATGCTATCGGTCTAATCAGATTCAATGATCTATGCTAAGCTATGCTAAAAGTGCTACCGCCAGACCCGGAGATTGGCTGAATGGATTCAAAAATGGTAAAACTCAATGGTTTAACTCTAGAGGAGTTGAACGATGAACCTATTTTTTTTTTAAAAAGTGGAGTGTTCCTTTAAGGCTGCGACTTTAAATAGTTTTCTGTACTCATCTGTGCAGCCAACGGCAGAACAGTTAGAATGCTTTGCTTGAATTTTTGCCATGGCGTTAGAATTGGTACACTGTTGTCGCTTGCAAAAAACAAAATGACAGTGCCGTGGGTGGGAACGTGCAGATTAAGGGGTGGTAATATTATAGTAAACCCCCTTTCCTATGTCATGCGGGGAATGAAATCTGAGCAGCTCATTTTTGAACATGCTTGCAGAAAAAGGCTTACAAAAACGTTACTAGGTGGCCTTTTTCACATTTTTTTGGGGCTGGTAGATTCACCGGGGACCAGATTATATCACTTAGACATGGAAGAAGTCCGATTTTTATGATATGTCACATTCACAGGGGTATTTCAAAGTTTAAAATTAAAGTTATTTAAATAAAAAATTAAAAAAATTGAAAGATGTAAGTTTTTTTTGCAGACAACATTGGACCTTATTAACTTTCATTGTTTAGACCAAATTCTACAGAATTTTCACAGAATTAATTTTTTAGTGAGCTATCGCTTTAAAACATCTGCATTCAGGGAGGTTTACTGAATAGAAACCACTGTTTGTGAGTCTGTCATTGTAAGTAGTGGAGTAATTCACTCCAGTGTATTGCAAAAAATGTCTCAATAAAAATGCTTACGATGTTGTTTTCAATACATTGTTTATGAATTCAATGCGCTAGGTGCAACAAAATAGCCTGAATACTGTAACCTAACCTTGATCATGTGATCATGTGGTGTTATTTTAACATCAGTACAGCACAGATAGCAAAATAAATGGGTAAAAGAGTCCTAATACCACATGATCCTTCTGAGGTGTCTATTGAATTCTTTATATTTTCAGCTTATGCTTGTGGGCACTGTTTATAAAAGGTTACCTTGATACTGCCCTTCTAGCTAGAGGTTGATGGTGTTCAGTGGGGCACTGAGGGAGATTACCTCCAGTTTTTATTTAGTCCCAAAATTGATCCGTGTGAACTTTGGGCTGACATTAATGATGGCGGCTATCTGGATCTAAGCTGCTCGCTCTGGCGCAGGGTGCTATCTGAAATCGATAGGGCCCTCTGTTCTTCTCCCTCTCGCTTTCACTCTTTCTCCTCTCTCTCTTTCTATCCTGAGGTGCTATTTATTTATTTTTTTTTCATATATGGTGAAAGCCCACGCTATGGCCCCTGTACTCATACGTGTCATCTTTGCCACACTTTTCGCATCCCCCCTGCTGTGTGCCAGTGATCAGCATGATGATCCTATTTTCTCTCAGCCAGACTGTCCCCTGTGGTCATTTTTATTATCTCTCTCTTTCTGGCTCTCTTCATCTCTTTTTTTTTTCCCCTCTTCTCATTCATGTCTCTGAAAAGATTCTAAAAGTAGCACTGCATGTACGGTAGGGTCCAAACGTATGAGACCACATTGAAAACTTATTTTTTAACCAGAAATATATGTTCTATTATGCTGATTTTATGGTCTAAAATGCATAGATTCACTATGTTTGTTCTTCTGCTGTATTAGTTGCATTTGAGGTCATTGCAGTGATAAAGTAATCTAGTTAAGTCACTGACACCATCTTAGAATTGCATTAGTTCTGTTTCTTGAATTGGTTTCGAAGTTATTTATATTTATGCAATGCACAGTATAATTTAGAATGTTTTTCATGTGAAATTGACCCTAACTCTTACATGGCAGATCAGTCTTGTTTCATTAAGGAAAAAAACAGAGACTAGGCAGTAAAAGCTGAAATATTTTACCAGTTTCGTAACAGCAGAGATCTCTCATTTACATTCATGCTGTAATCCAGGGCTGTACCTACCATAGACTTTGATCGGGACAGGTCTCCTCTAGTAATTAAACTTGGCCAAATTGTCCCCCGAAGTATTTGGTATTCTCTGCTGCACTTTATTTTGCACCACTTTCTTCATTGTTAAGATGCCAAAATGTTTTACAAGTAAAATGAAGGCTGATCAGCCTCATCGGTCAGCTCAAACAATGCATGTCAATGTCACAAAGACCATTAAAATCAAAGAAAGTAGACTTTACACTTCACTGAAACAAACATGAATACGCTACACTTTAGGAAAGATGTACAAAAGACATTTTATATTTGACACCTGTTTTAAAACAGACGTGTTAAATGTCTGACAGTAATACCGTGTGAGATAAAAAGGGCCCTATGAAATCCATTTTATTTTTTCCCAAATTCCATTTTTTTCCATTTTAATTTTTAATTAAGTTTTAATTGTTAAATTAAATTTTATTAACCAAAATCATGTCTAATCAATTGAAATTATGAAACTTACACAATTTAACAGCAATTATTAAAAGTTTTAAAATTAAATGTTTAAGTATTTTTCCTCAAATTTAGTTTTATTTTTACAGAATTCTGTGTTTCCACTAAATTTCCTCTCTAAATAATTGATTTTTATAAAGAACTAATTAACTTACTATTATTTTTTTTTTCTTTTCTTTCCTTTTTTCCATAAATACTGGATTGTGTATTTACATTTATCTGGTAAATAATTTTTATGGTAAATATTCCTTACAAATAATGTTTTAATAATAATTGTATTATTATTATTATTATTATTATTATTATTATTATTATTATTATTAGTAGTAGTAGTAGTAGTAGTAGTAGAAATATATTTTTGTTACAGTTTCTTCAAGTTAAACCAAACTTTTATTTTGATGGTTTGTTGTAAAAACCTTTAATTTTCTCGGTTTATATGATATGATGATAGTTTTTCCTCAGAAGATGCTCATAAAGTGACTCTCAGAGAAGTTCTAGAGATTATGTTCATGTGTTCATATACTCAGGTGGCAGAAGCCGAAACTGCGAGCGCCATGCTTGCTTCTGTATGTATGTAGTAAACTGAACCACACATTCATTCACACAGAGACAAGCAGAACATGCAGGATTCATATTTAAATAGTATTTTAATATTCACAGGCACTAGTCCATATTGCACTTTGTTTAAAGTGTACTCACCTTTTTTTAATTTATTCGACCAAAATTTGGCAAATTCTGTGAAATTCTGCGTTACGCAGTAAATTTTTATGACTGGATTACACGATTCTGTCTGTGTTTTCCGTACTGTGGAAATCATAGAACTCCAGTTAAGCCGCTCTCCTTTGTTTTTTGTTTTTTTTTTTTTTGGTCAAATTTTGCAGTTTTGAATTGAAGGTATAGGCATCAGTTTTGATTCTGAATCAAAGGCAAAAACATTACATACTCGTTTTCAGAATATTACAAATACAATAACAGTAAATGTGTGCATATTTTAAAATGAAAATATTATTTGCAAATAGTTCAAATGTATCATGCCATAAAAGTTTCAAATGGAGGAGCTTATCTTCACATCATTAATTTGTCACTGTGGCGGTGTGTTACAAGAAGTGGGAAGAAATGCCTAGAATGATCTGTTGTCCCTCCCACGCAAACAGCGGCTTAGCACACAACATCATAAATCATGTCATTGTAGAATGACTAATGTTGGCATATGAACATAAAATAATGACAAGAAAGAGCATGACCTAAATGACAGAATAGAAACAGGAATCAAACTTTAATAGTTTTAGTTTTCTAACTAAAAATTGTCATTGTTTGGTTTTTGTTGCATTTATGTAACCTGAAAAACAATCAAATTAATAACAGCAGATTTCAAACTTGTTAAACTCTGTGTTCTGTGTTGTCTAAAAAAACATTTATACTGTGTGTACATTAAAAACATATTAAAAAAAAGTTTGTGGTTGGCTTTGATTTGTCATTTTACCATGGGCAGAACAAATTGTAATAGGAAATATTTGTACAAAAGTAAGCTGAATGTATGATCTCAGATTCATGAACACACATTTTTACTATGATACAGTAAGAATGATGTAATTATGTTTATGTAATTACAATGTAATTTATATTTTCAAATGAAAAAATATTAAATATTAAATTATTCACTGAGTTGTATGGAAACCTCAGTTTGAAGAACTGCAACATACTCATAGCGCTATTTCTTAAATGTGGGTTTAAAGAAGAAAACATTAAAGATTGATTAAATCAAGTGTTGTATCTCTCAACTTGGATTAGAAGTGATACATTTGTTCAGACGTTTGTAGGCAGAATGTGATAAAATCCACACACTTAACATTTCTAAGAAGGCTGAAACCTCTTGATGAATGCTAACATGACATTTTTTTCACATTACTCTAAAACACAGACACCATAACAGAGATATGATATTGTATTGAGCCATATGGTGCACACAACCCGATTGAAGACGACGATTTGCTCACATATCCTAACAGCCCACACCAATATACAGCAATGAAGTCTCTCAGTGGAAATTACATTTCCACAGGCAAATTACATTTAACAACCTGACAAATTTATATCTGTTAGTGTGAATGAAATGAACGCAATCAGTAAAGGAGTATTAATGGCTAATATTTTCCCACTCACCCCTTCTGTTCTTAAAGGAGAACTGTGTCATCTTTTACTCACGTTGTTACAATATTCAAAAATGGCACAGCAAAATGCGTCACAGCAGGTTTAACATCAATAATGACAACCGTTATTGGTTCTCATATGTCTTATAACCGATCGTTATATGGCACATTTGAATATGCACATATTCAGTCACACAAATTAAAGAGATATAGCAGAAGGAAAATGTGGTCTATGAATAGTGCCTTGTTCTGTCACCCTTTAGTCACCCTCAATGTGTCTTTCTTATGTTGAATAGAAAAGAAGATATTTTGAGGATATATGTGGGTATAGAAAAAAATACTATGGAAATCAATGGAAACTAGAAGCGCTTAGGTTACACACATTTTTCAGAATATCTTGTGTTTAACCGAAGAAACAAAGTAAGTAAATGATGACAAATTTGTTATTTTTGGCTTTTTTGGGAAAAGTACCCTTCAAACAACTTCTAAAGATTTAGCAGTTGTATGGACTACCGTTCGGGCTTTTGTGCTCACCATTCACTTTCATTGTATGAAAAAGAGAACAATGAACATGGTATCTAGAGGAAAGAAAGTCACACAGTTTAACAACATGAGTGCATGATGACATGATTTTTCATTTTTGGGTAATCTTTAACAATTCATTTGATACTATTTGTTTATATCGAAGTGTTTGGGTTGAGTTATTAGAGGTGCCACACTTTGAAGTGACAATTCCTTCCGCTGGAGAGGCTTTTGATGCTGAACCATCTTCTTAAAAAATAATGAGGGAAGGGATGGTGGGTGTACAGCGAAGGAAAGAAAGATGGGAGAAGAGATGAGGGTTGGGAGAAGGATAACTCTTACCCACCAACTTCAGATCACTAGATGTGTTAGCTTGAGGAAGACAGTGAGTTGGGAAGATAGGCTGAGATCTTTCTTACTTATTACTGTGACTCAAGAAAGTCCTGCTTTTGATTATTATGATATTCAAGCATTATAGATCCCCAAAGCTGACGCTTTTAAAACCAAGGTGCGTTGACCAGCATTGGGTTGGGGAGCATTGGCTAAATGTTCTTAAATAATTAATTGCACTAAATAAATTAATACACATTTTCCAGTTCTGTTTCTTTCAGTTGACTTTTATGCATGTTCACTGACCCAATAAATTAACCAAAAAAAAGACTATTTGCACATGCAACCCACAGTATTACACAAGCTGGCATCATACTGCACTGATCTCCATATATTAGGACTTGAGCTGCTCATACTGACATTGACATTTGCCTTAGGAAAGAGTTACAGAGCAATCACAACTTTGTTAACCTGAGTGTGGAAGCGGGCTTAGTAAGTACTGCAGAGAATTAATTTATGAGATATGCATATTCCATATTTAACAGAGCAGAGGGAAATAGAGGGAAATGTCCATTAGATCTCAGACTAAGGGGAAAGAACTCACAAAAAGAGGGGGGGGGGGATGTTAAAATTATGCAGAAGTTATCCTTTTGACTGTCCCTTGGTTTGCTGGAGAGTTTTATAATTCAGTCTTTTTTTTAATATTAAACTGCAGGTTGTATAATTCATAGAAGGGCCAAGGGTTAGTAACCAACTGAAGTGTCTCTGCAGATCCGATTTGCAAGTCTAAATGAACTGCTGAATATGAACTGCTGTATTACTGAAACGTGACCAGGGCTACTCAGAGCTCGGGGTATTGAGCCTATGTATTTTTAATTTGGGGAAAGAATTTACTTCAGCAAACCAGATGAGAATGGGTAAAAGAAAGTCCAGACAACAATAAACAAAAAGAGGTTGTTTTTATTCATAAGGAGTGCTTTAAAATGCTAAAAACTTGCATAGAATTTCTAAGTAACTTTGAAATTGTTCCTTTAACAGTTGTGTTGGCAAAGCAAACCAGGTGATGATTCCTCATCCACCAGTCAAACATTTACAAGGCCATTTCAAATTCATTTTCTGCTGACATTGCATGGTTTGGCTTTGGATACAGTCATATTCAAGTTCCAGCATTCGAAATGCATTCGTACGTACATACATTCATCATGTCAGTGTGATACATTGTGACTCTGAACCACAAAACCAGTCTTAAGTGTCCATTTTCTTCATACTAAATAAACAATCTTTCCATTGATGTATGGTTTGTAATGATAGGACAATATTTGGCGGAGATGCAACTATTTGAAAATCTGGAATCTGAGGGTAAAAAAAAAATCTAAATATTGAGAATCAAAAAATTAAGTTTTGATATACGGTAGGAAATTTACAAAATATCTTCATTGAACATGATCTTTACTTAATATCCTAATGATTTTTGGGATAAAAGAAAAATGGACACTTTTGACCCATAAAATGTATTTTTGGCTATTGTTACAAATATACCTGGTTTTGTGATCCAGGGTTACATTTATATGTAAAAAGTGTAAGTAATAGGAGTGGGTGATATGCCGCTAGACATGATTAACTTGTAGAAATTTGTCAACCGGTAGATTTTTTTTTTTTCTGGGACTACCGTCTCAATCGCGGTTACAAGCTCACGTGTTGTTGCTGTTCTATGTGGTCGCAAAAACGTATTATTTGCGTGCATTTTTAAGCATTGCAGTTTAAAAACAAGTGATTTTAAGATGTTAAAATGCAATTGGCAGTGAAAGAGAAATGTTTTTGCTATATGCACGCTATATGCATGAAGACGGTGCTCAAAGTTATTTTTGGCGCTTTATAGGCCATAAACAGTTAAATACACACACTATGTCAAAATGTCTATCTTTGCAAGTATCCTCATAAACACTGTAATTTAGGTCTTAAGTTAAAAAGCAAACAGCTGGGAAAGAAAACACGTTGTTTAATATATACTGCATAACAGTATATTGAATCTGGGCAGCTCTTGAAGTGACAGCAGTCAAATATTTCTGCTGTTTGCAATTCAATGTTAATTAAATAACAAAAGAGAAAATCTCTCACTGCTCTTGACTAAATCACTTTTGTAACTTTAATAAGAAGAAATATATATTTAATTTACACAGAATATGCAGTGTTTTTATACATTTTATTACTTTATACAGTGTATGTAAGATTTATTTTTTTGTTCTACTGTGGTTTTTTATCCTGTTGCTTTTAATTAATTACTTACCATTGACTGTTTACTTATCTTAAAGGAGTCCACTTCCAGAACAAAAATTTACAGATAATGTACTCATTTACAGATAATGTCTTTCTTTCTTCAGTTGTAAAGAAATTATGTTTTTGTGAGGAAAACATTTTAGCACTTTTCTCCATATAGTGGACTTCTATGGTGCCCCGAGTTTGAACTTCAATTACAATTTAAATACTTTCAAATCTCAAACGCTTGTCTTGTCTTGCTCTGCCCAAACTCTGTGTATTCTGGCTCAATACAGTTAGGGAATGTCGAAAAACTCCAATCGTATTTTTTCCCTCAACTTCAAAAATCATCCTACATCACTACAAAAGTACTGACTCAGTCTTTGCAAAGTGAACATGCAAAGATCAAACACCCTTAACAAAAAAGGTAAAACAGCGATATAGGATGATTTTGAAGTTGAGGGAGAACATGAGATGGGAGTTTTTCGACATACCCTGTCATGAACCGGAAAAAAACAGAGTCCAGGCAGAGTAAGACAAGATGAGCATTTGACATTAAAAAGTATATAAACTGTATTATTTTTATGAAAATAACCGATCGTTTCACTAGATAAGACCCTTATTCCTCGGCTGGGATCATTTACAACTGCATTTGGGATCGTTTGAAGCTGCATTTAAACTGCATTTTGGAAGTTCAAACTCGGGGCACCATAGAAGTCCATTATATGGAGAAAAGTGCTGAAATGTTTTCCTCAAAAACCATAATTTCTTTACGACTGAAGAAAGAAAGACATAAACATCTTGACAAAGGGGTGAGTACATTATCTGTAAATCTTTGTTTTGGAAGTGGACTTAAGTGAGCTTGTTTTTTTTTTTTTAATTTAGGCTAGTATTAGTTTTTTTTTTTTTATAAAATTTCTATGGTATCAAAAATGTTTCTTTCATAAAGTCCTTATTTAAAGCACAAATAACTATATTGTGATATTTATTGTTACCGTGGAATACAATGACTCCCTGTGGTATAAGATTTTGGTCATATCACCAAACCTTAGTCAGCAAGGTGTATTTCTAATTCTACTGGAAAAATTTATAAACAACTTTAAATGCGGTTTTTCTAAATGTCTTATTAATGTTTTTGGGCGAATTTTTGGTTGAACTATCTCTTTAATGTTGCAGTATGGATGCATGTAACTTTTGTTATATTGCCACTTTCAGCTTGTTTCTCTATCGCTATTGTGTTGCACTCCCAGTGCCCCTTCATATACGTTTGCCCACATGAGGACGCAGGTAAAAATGAAGGTGGAAGGAAACATAATTGAGAAAAGCAATTTATTTAGCTTATTTAAAGTTTCACAGAGCATTTAATTATCCTTCGGTGAATAATTCCCTAAAGTTTGCCACCATTTCATAGAGCCCGAGAAGTAATTCTCTAATTTAAACAGAGGGCTGCCTCACTTTTTCTCACCCCCTGCAATCCTTTTCTCTCTGCCTCTCAAACATAACTGCCTTTCTATGGACTTGCTTTATTCACCGGCTTCATGGCTCATTTTTTCGTAGAGCAGCCAATTTAACACAGGCTTAATCCTGCGGAGAATACTGGTGTGCTTCCAGTTCATTCTGTGATTGACGTCTGGAAAGATCTAATCGAATGCAATGTATTAGCAGGATTGACACTCAGGTACGGCACTCTGATTCTGTGACTTGGAACAAGGGTTGGTAGGTTTGTGGGAAATTCATTTTTCTGAAAAGAAGAAAAGGCGTTGGCCACAAACGTAAAGGGAATTGCTTCTGGCTTAATCAGTCTGGGGATCACAAAATCTTTTTCTTATTCACTCTACTTTCTAAGATTCGTCCGTCTTTACATGATTTTGCCTACAGGAATGATGGACTTGGAAATAGCAGGAAATGTAACCAAAGTTTGTTGCATATTTAAAAAGCACATAGTGAGCATGGCCCTAGAGGGTCATTCAATCACTCAAAGATGAAATGTTCTTGGATAACTAATCCAGCTCCACTGAACGTTCTCTAACAACTTTCCAAATAATTTCTTATTCTTATTTCTTTACATATTGGAATTCATGCGACTTTTAAGTCACTATAGATCAACATTCATCATGGTTCTGCGCTCATGGGAGACCACAGCAGATCACACTATAAATAAACGCATAATCGCTTACTTTATGTCCTCCTTGTTTACTTCCGTATGACACTGTGCTGTTGCCAAGTCCATAGTTTTCCCCCGGAATTGACCCTTCGCAAACACTTGATTTACAGGCTGATCTGACCAGTTATAACACTGCAACTAGGTAAGCAACAACACAGTTAGTCCACGGAACGTACGTACCTCGGTTTTTAACCCCGGTTTTCACTTCAGTTCGGTTCTGATATCTTACCTCTGTACACTGGAATAAGCATGGTTTAGTATATGTCTGCTTAATTTTTCTTTTGAGAGAGGTATTATTTTTTCGATTTTTACGCAAAATAGAATGGGTTTCATTCATAGTGGATGCCAGAGGGCGCCCTCGTGCAGAAAATCCACATATGCGTCAAAGTATCACTGATGACGTTCCGTTCCAGCTTCTCTAATATGGATAAAAGCATCGCTATTGCTGTAACTGAATAAAAACAAGATATAACATTAAACGTTTTGAATGATGAAATGTAAGGACAATAAACACTCGTCTGCAATAACATATGGTTTATCTGTGTTCTTCAAGCCATCTTGTGTATTTTCATAAGCCATTGCTAATCGATATACAAAGAATATGAGTGTAGAATTTATTGTCTGCCTCATTCTGTGATAAGAATCCACAACAGATCACATAAGCAAGTTATTTCAAACACTCGACTGATGTTGTGAATTAAAAACAAGTTATATAGTCCTTTTTTAACACTATTGGAGCATAAGGAACAGTATTTATGAGGCAGTTCTTGTCAGAATTCATTGGTGATTTCAACAGGAAATTTAATCGTAAGCTTGATGAACAGTTTTGGAGAATTTGATGTTTCAACATTCATTCGGCGTTTCAAAGATGGCCGCCGAGTGAAATGACTTGCCTTAAAGGGACTTTGATATATATGTGACCATGGACCACAAAACCAGCCATAACCAGTCAGTATATTCAGAATAAATAAGCTTTCCGTTGATGTATGGCTTGTTAGGAAAGGACAATATTTGGCCGAGATACAACTATTTGAAAATCTGGAATCTGAGGGTTCAAAAAAATCCAAATACTGAGAAAATCACTTTTAAAGTTGTCCAACCCTTTTAAAGTTCATAGCAATGCATATTACTAATCAAAAATTAAGTTTTGATATATTTACGGTGGGAAATTTACAAAATATCTTCATGGAACATGATCTTTACATAATATACTAATGATTTTTAGCATAAAAGGAAAGTCGATAAATTTGACCCATCCAATGTATTTTTGGCTATTGCTACAAATATACCTGTGCAACATAAGACTGGTTTTGTGGTCCAGGGTCACATATATAGATCTTACAATATATTTTAGATTTTTTTTTTTTTTCATATGTTTGGTGCAATGGGAGTTTACTACAATGTTTTAGTTTTGAATCACTTTTTGCTTTTCTGAAGTCAAAAGGTCTCATGTGGGATCCCTGGAATATTTCCTGGGCCTTGGGGGCAAAAAGGTTAAGAACCATGTTATCTTCAGGAAATACACTGTATTTTAATGTTATTATTTAAACCTTTCCCAAAACTAAACTAAAAGACTAAGAGAGAGTTAGAGAACCTTTAAAGAACCTTTAAAAGAACAGGTTCTTTGTATGGCAGTGGTGTTATATAGCACCTCAACCACCCCAAAGAACTACTGAAGAACTGCTGAAGAACCCTACTGGGCTTAACAGGTTCTTTATACAGTAGTGATGCTATATAGCACCTCAAAGAACCACTAAAGAACCAATTTTTTGTGTGTATGTCTTGCACGCTGAATTAGTGTTTTGATTTGTGATTTCTCTTCATAACTGCCAATTTTTGAAGAAGACTGTCTGTTGGCACCATGCTGATGTCTGTTTTCTTGCTATTGCAAGCAATAAAGATATGCCAGAAAATGACTCCACACTGAGTCTTGATCACTTGCAAATTGCAGAGTGTACAGTCAGTCCTGTATGTTGGAAGTGAAAAACAGATTGAGTTGACACAGCCCAAGTTGCCTGGTAACCGTTTCCACTCAGTTCTTTCTTAGTGTTCAAACTGTTCGATGTAGCAATTTCTCCCCTGTTATGAATCTGTTTATGTGTACTTATACTCTGAGGATGCAGGAACAACCTTCAGCACTTTAAAACTGCTTGTAGATGAGAAAGCGCCAGCAGAAATGGCTCTCACAAATACAGTAATCTTCTTTAGAATCTGAAGTATGATAGCTACTGTAGAAGGAAAGGAAAGGGTCAATTATATAAAATGATCATGCGTTGGATTTCTCTTTTTGTTAGCTAGATGCTAATACATTCTCAGCATTTTTTTCAATATTGATTGAACTGTTCCTTTGAACACATGCTTATTTTGTTTCAAAATGTTTTGAAAGTTATGTACTTCCACAGAGGACAAACAGCTCAAACTTTGTGCTTACAGAATCTTAACTTGCGTTTGAAAGTTGGTCGGCGATGTCTTACATCCCCTTCTGTCACTAACACCATAACGAGCACGTTAGCGACATAAATCTCACTAATTGAATTTGCATGTAGATGCCTAGCTTGATTTAGAGCCCTGTTTCGGGGGTGGGCGAATTGGAAAAGATTCAGCTGTGGATGCAACATTAACTCGCGGTGCTTTAAATCAGCACTGCAGACAGACAGTGGTTGCCATGTCAGTACAGAAGGGCATGTAAAATACATGGGGCCTTTTGGGTATAACCTTGTGCGAAGTAGTTAATGATTCAGCCGCTCTGGGAGTTGGAGATGTTCTACAATGTGCCGTGTCTACTCCTTTTCAGCTCCTTCTGATGAATACCGGAAGGTTTCAGCCTGCTCACGTCTTCCGTGTTCTCACCACTAGCCTTCCTTCGTTCAAAATATTGCTTTTTCTGTTTTGTCTTATTTAGGAATTCCACTGATGTTAAATCACTACTGTTGTGTTGTGGAGCTTGTTGCAGATGAAGCTACATTCTAAATGCAATGTCTGATGGGAGCTGATTTTTTTGTAAAACAGGCAGTTCAACATGGAATAAAATTTCAGAAGAGTGTTAGTTTGCATCTAGGAATCATTTTCAGTATTTTAAAGAGCCAATAACGTTACTCTTTTTTTTTTTTAAGGCCTGTCAAACGATTAATCGTATACAAAATAAAAGTTTGAGTTTGCCTAATATATGTGTGTGTACTATTTGTGTAATTATTATGTATATATAAATACACACAAATTAATGTATATATTTAAGAGAAATATGTTATGTACAAAATATTTTTAATTATATAATATAAATTATATAAAATTATAATAAATACATTTACTTGTAAATATTTAATATTTCTTAAATATATACATGAAGTGGCGCGTTTCACATATTAAAACAATTCAGAAAACCAAATAAAGCATTAATGCTATTAAGAATAGGTTACGTACGTGCATCTTAGAGCTGCTCCATTCATAGTATTTAGAGCTCCATTCAGAGCTGCTACACAAACTGTTATCATTTACATGTGTGGAGCGTCTTAAACTCCATCTCTGCATGTTGTTGTGAGTTTGGGTTTATTATAACGTTCATCTGGGAACACAATGTGTGCTATTTCATCAGTTTTGTAAGGTAAATAATTTATATACCTACACAGAGACAGGAGAACAACAATATCTTTCTCAATGATGTAACTGTTCATCACGATTTCAAAAAGTTTAAACCCTCATTTTTGAATTTACACGTTTTGAAAAATTTATTCGAAAAGTAAGTGCAAAAAAAATCGTCAGGCCGTTGTTGCCCTCTGCAGGCATTTGTTATAATGCGTAATGTACAATCACTTTACTGTTTATAATACATTATATATTTTAACAGATTTATTTAATAAAACCTTATGATTACTTGCTTTTGAGTTTATTTGAACTAATTATTATTGCCTCACACTGCTGTTATAAATGTATTTTAAGTCATTTTAAAGGCTTTTGTTCACTTGTTCAGGTCTATGTTTATTACTACAAAAAAAAAGTATTATAATTATCCAATTAATCAGCAGAATAATCGACAGATTACTCAATTACCAAAATAATCGTTAGTGACAGCCCTACTAAGAATTTATAATTATAATTTTAAATATATATATATATATATATATATATATATATATATATATATATATATATATATATATATATATATATATATATAGTTGGGTTTTTTTTCGTAAAATTTTTGTTGAAATATTAATATTTAAATGCTTTTGTCAGCCAAATTAAATTCATGTGCACTGTATTTTTCCACGTAAAGTTTTTTTTTTTAATATTTCAGTCTTTTTACTTAAATGATTCACATTAATTTAATGTAATGTTACTTGCTGTTTATTTGTAATTGTTTATGATATTATGATATGATAAATTTGTGCTGTAAAACGATGAATCGCGATTAATCGCATACAAAATAAATTTGCCAAAAAATAACACATTAATGTATATATTTCAGAAATATTTACAAGTATATATTTACAAGTATATGTATTTATTATCATTTTTATATCATTTATATATATATATATATATATATATATATATATATATATATATATATATATATAAATATTTTGTACATAAATTACATATTTCTCTCAAATATATGCATTAATTTGTGTGCATTTATATATACATAATAATTACACACAGTACACACACATAATCGATTAATCGTTTGACAGTGCTAAAATAAATAAATAAATAAATAAATAAATAAAAGTAAATCTTGCACCATTTTAGTGTGGTGCAGGAAAAACAAACAAACAAAAACAAAACAACAACAACCTTAAACAGAAAATGACCTCATGGAGAGGACCCTGCAGACCTTTGTCAAGGTCAATAAGTGTCTTAAATTATGATAATTTGACTTTTTTATGACAATGCAAGGGTTCATGTCGTACAAAATAAATAAATAAATAAAATGCATAAAATAAAATAAAATGAACAAAATGAAAAGAAATATCATTTTCATATAATTTTATATTATCAGATAATTTTATATTATCTGACACTCTTATTTGTCTTTGATCCTAGTATAATATTTGACATAGTATAATATTCTCAGCTGTTTCCTTCATTATGAGGCTCCTGTACATGCACCTTGTAATTTGGACTTTCCTTTAACAACTACCGGCGTAAATGAACAAGAAAAGACACTTGAGGCACCGAAAGCAGCGTGCGAAATTTAAATTCAGCACATTTGTACTTTCCTCTGGATACACACATTAACCCTGAGCACATTCCAGCAGCGCAGTCCCTCTGCGACGCGGACAGAATAACGCCCTCCCTCCAACAGGTTTCACAAACAGATAGCTTTGCCGTCGGGTTAAAAGTTTCTGCTTTAAATCTAGCCTGGAAGTCTTTAAATCCGTTCAGCCCATCTCATGTTCGCGTCCCTTTTCTCATCCCCTCAACCTCCACTCTGCGCACAGAGACAATAAAAGAAAAAGCAAAACAAAAAGTTTAGGTAAGAGAAACGGAAGGCGAGGGGAGCACCTGAAATGCTCACTGTTTTATTTATGAAGGCCCTGCCTGCCACGAAGGAGACAAATTACCTTTTAACAATGTGAAATAGAATTTTGTTTACAAGGCTGCGCTTCCCCTTGCTTTTTAAATGAGATTTCTCAATGCTCCCATTTATATCCCCCGGCATTATCATCTCAATCTCTCAAAGCCTATCGCTCTTAAAGGAAATGCTGGAAAGAAAGGCACAAATTTCTTCCCATAAAACCAGCCATTAGGAATTTTCGCAAAAGGTACACCTCTGTCTGCGCTCATCCAGCCAGATGATTTTTGCACCTACAGGTTATTTAAAGCTGGAGCTCCATCACCAGAGCGAGTGAGTCCGACCCTCAGTAAAAGGTCACGCTTCTGGATATCTCTGGCACTGAGTGGCCATCTGGAGAAGAACAGAAGGTTAAAAGTATGCGGGGCCTGTAGCGATGTAAAACAGAGACGGAGAGAGAAAGCGAAAAAGAGCAAGGAGGAGAAAAGCGCATTTTAAGACCTTGTTGTATTATAGGGTTCTGCCCATATTGAACCGAGAACATCTCATAAATCACCAGCGCGATGCTCCAGCCAAAGTAAAATGGAAAAGTCTCATGGACATTCTTGGTCAATTTATCTCTGCCCTTTTTCTTGAGTCCCCAATATTATTGTGGGCCTTTTGACAAAGGTTTTTGAAGGTTCTTTTTGGCAAATATACATTGAAGTAGAGCGGAGTAAAAAATATTGATTTCTCGATTTGAATCGATTCTCATTTTTACAAAACTGTATTGATTCGTAAATCTATATCTTGATTAGTCTAGCCTGTTTTCAGTTAATGAACGGAACATCGTAGTGCACCTCCCATCCAATAAATTGCAGAAAGCTTTGTTAATTGTGATATGAAACAAAGTCTTAGATGTCAGATTCTGTCCATTTTATTGCAATATTCAAAGAATAAATGCTGTTTTGGTGTGATGTGGAGTGACAGATCGCTGTAGCGCCTCGGTTCAAGAGAGGCAGCAGCACAAAGCAGATGTGAACTGATTGTTTCCTCTGCTTTAATCCAGTTTCAGCCAAAATAAACACAAATGAATGTCCGAAGGTATGTTAGAAGAAGGAGTACAACTTATATATCTCTATCCTGTCTCATGTAATCGCTCATCAGCGTTTCAACCGTGGAAAGATGTCAACATAACAGCTTGTATACAAATCAATATCATAATGTAGTAACAGCTGACTATCAGATATTTTATAGCAGTAGTTGAGAGATTTTTTTTTTTTTTCTTGAGAAAATTTGCCTTGTACTGTACATGATATATATCCAAAACAATCGCTGTTGAATCAAAATCGGTATTGATTCGCAAGCTTGTGAATAGAAATCGATTCAAATCGTGAAAATTGTGCCAATACCCAGCCCTAATTTGAAGTGTCTTTATTAGGTGTATTTTCACGTAACATTTCAGATCTTTTCTACAACTGGTTTCTGCAACCATATCTGCTATATTGAAATATAGATGTTAGATAATAAATTGTATTACTTGTATGATGTGCTGTGAACTTTCTTTAACTAGGCGGTTAATAAAGAATGTTTTAGTTATACTTTTAAGTTGTGGAAAAAAAAAAAAAAAAAAATGCAATTAAAAAAAAAATACATAAATGAAATCATGAATCAGTCAACTGTGGAAAAAAAAATCAAGATTATATTTTAAATACTACAAGTGGGTTTAGATGTCACAAATTTTTAAATTTTGCTAAAAATATACATTTAACAATGTTGTTAAATCATTAGTGTTATGTAAAGATCCAATATTGCAAAGTTCCGCACATGACTTGCATGAGAAAAAGGTAAATTGTGTGCACGATTTACTAATTTTTTCCCTTGGATAACTAAATTGTGTGCACAATTTACTAATTTGTTCCCTCAATTTACTAAAATGTGCACACAATTTATTAATATGTTCCTTCAGTTTACTAAATTGTGCACACAATTTACTAATTTGTTCACTTGATTTACCAAAATGTGTGCACAACTGAATAATTCTTTCCCTTGGTTTACTAAAACTTAAGCATGATTTACTAAATCATTCTCTTATGAAATCATGCACACAATTTATTAATTTGTTCCCTCATTTACTAAATTGTGCGCACAATTTACTAATTTGTTCCCTCATTTACTAAAATGTACACACAATTTACTAATTTCCTTCTCTCGATTGACAAAATTGTGCGCACAATTTACAAATATGTTCCCTCATTTACTAAATTGTGCACACAATTTACTAATTTGTTCACTTGATTTACCAAAATCTGTGCACAATTTACTAATTCTTTCCCTTGGTTTAGTAAAACTTGTGCACAATTTACTAATCCATTCTCTTATTAAATCATGCACACAATTGATTAATTTGTTTCCTTGTTTTACTAAATTGTGCGCACAATTTACTCATTTGTTCCATCTGTTTCCTAAAACGTACGCACAATTTTCTAAATCATTCTCTTGTTTTACAAAATCGTGTGCACAATTTACTATTATGTTCCCTCATTTACTAAATTGTGCACACAATTTACTATTATGTTCCCTCATTTACTAAAACGTACACACTATTTACTAATTCGTTCCCTCGGTTTACTAAATCGTATGCACAATTTACTAATTTGTTCCTTGGTTTACAAAAATGTACAGACAATTTACTAATTCCTTCTCTCATTTGACAAAATCGTGCGCACAATTTACTAATATGTTCCCTCGTTTTACAAAATCGTGCACACAATTTACTAATATGTTCCCTCGTTTACTAAATTGTGCGCACAGTTTACTAATTTGTTCCCTCAATTTATTAAAACATGCACACAATTTACTAATTCGTTCACTTGGTTTACTAAACCGTACACACAATTTACTAATTCCTTCTCTTGTTTGACAAAATCGTGTGCACAATTTACAAATATGTTTCCTCATTTGCTAAATTGTGCGCACAATTTACTAATTTGTTCCCTCAATTTACTAAAATGTGCTCACAGTTCACTACTTCGTTCACTTGGTTTACTAAAACATACGCACAATTTACTAATTCATTTTCTCGTTTTACAAAATCGTGCGCACAATTTACTAATACGTTCCCTTGGTTTACTAAATCACATGCACAATTTACTAATCTGTTCCCTCGTTTGACAAAATCGTGTGCACAACTTACAAATATGTTCCCTCGTTTTACAAAATCGTGCACACAATTTACTAATATGTTCCTTTGTTTACTAAATTGTGCGCACAGTTTACTAATTTGTTCCCTCAATTTACTAAAACGTGCACACAATTTACTAAAACGTGCACACAATTTACTAATTCGTTCACTTGATTTACCAAAATTTGTTTACAATTTACTGATTTGTTCCCTCATTTTACTAAATTGTGTGCCCAGTTTACTAATTCATTCTCCTTGTTTACTAAAATGCACATGCAAATTCATTCTCTCATTCATGCGCACAATTTATTAATTTGTTCCCTCGTTTTACTAAATTGTGTGCGCTATTTATTAATTAGTTGCCTTGGTTTACTAAAACGCATGCACAATTTATTAATTCATTGCGTCGTTTTAATTAGATCATGTGCACAAAATATTTTTTTCCCTGCATTTTATATACGGGTCATGTAATCTGATTATGGTAAATGAAAAATTCTGTTCAGTTGTCAGTGAGTCAGTGCTTATACCTTATGGAAATTACTTAACATATGTATGCAGCATCAGGCTTTTTGCTGTTCTTAACAAGTTCATTGCAGTGTTACAGAGTGTGAGTGTAGAATGTCTGCACAGCTGAGATGATGTGCCGGGAATGAAAGCATGCATATCTCTAGTTCTGGAATCATGCGGCTTGCATTGTCATAAATAATGCAAAAAACAGTCACACTCCATTTGCCTGTTTCTGTCAGCAAAACTTGATTTGTTTCAGAGCAGTTTCAGAGAATTTCAACTTGACAGTGACCCAGCGGCAGAATTAATCGACTTGTCGCGTAACCCCCTACCCTACAGCCCTCCTCACTTTCTCTTGCTGAATTTAAACATGGAAAAGGACCTGCCATTGTTGGCCAGCAGGGATTTATGTGTATTCCAGTTAAAAAGTATCTCACAAAATGTTTTTCATTTCTCTAAACGACCAGGAATTGTTATTCTTTTTGTATCTTTTATCATGCATTATCATAGCATCTGTTTTCATAAACTAAACGTTGCCTAAATTAAATACAAACTTGATGAATAAATATACATCATCTTGGATTTCCTTTGTGGCTATAAAATAGATTTTCTCAAGCACTGCCATGTCAAGGCTGTATTACGTGCACTTTGTTTAAAAATCAGTTTTTGTAAGAAAAGCTTCATGTGGGCCAAGGATTTTTAAGGTAGTTTTGCATTGAATATCAATAATATAAACTTTTTTTAAAGGTCCACATTTGCATCACACACCCAATTAGGCCAAGGGTGCGAAATAAGAACACGCTCTCCAGTGATAACCTGTTATGCCAAACACAGCTTACAATTTGGTTAACAAATTTTATTTAGAAAACCAGAAGTAATTTAAAGTGCGAGTCTGGCCCAAAAGGTGTCTGAATCTGTCTGAAAAAAATATGTAAACAAAGAGGTACATTTATGTACCTCCAGAACTATTTGCAGAAGTTTCTTTCACTGTTCCTAAAAGCAGAAGCTCTAACTTTGGGTCTTTTGTGAGGGGGGATTTTGTAGATATCTAGGGGTTTGATGAGATTTAATGTAATGTAATAGGCTACCGCTAGCGAGCAGCTAACTATGTATCTTTAGCGGCTCCGTAGAATGCGTTATTCATTTTCCGTGCCTTTCTGAACACATATTCACGCTTCAGGCTTCTTATTAATAAATTATATAACAGGTGTGTTAAAAAGTTTTTGGACAGTAAGATTTTTAATGTTTTTTATTTTTATTTTTTTTTTTAAAGAAATCTCTTTTGCTCACCAAGCCTGCATTTATTTGATTCAAAGAACAGTAAAACAGTACAATTGTGAAATATTTGTACTATTTAAAATAACTGTTTTCTATTTAAAAATATTATAAATTATTTATTCAAGTGATTTCAAAGCTGAATTTTTAGCATCATCACTCCAGTCTAGGGCTGTCAAACGATTAATCGCGATTAATTGCATTCAAAATAAAAGTTTGAGTTTGCCTAATTTATGTATGTGTACTGTGTGCAGTTATTATGTATATATAAATACTCACAAAATAATGTATACATTTAAGAGAAATATGTTATGTACAAAATATATATATATATATATATATATATATATATATATATATATATATATATAAATGATATAAAAATGATAATAAATACATATACTTGTAAATATTTTTTAAATATATACATGAATGTGTTTGTATTTATATATAATTATAAATATAATTATAAATAATTACACACAGTACACACACATTTATTAGGCAAACTCAAACTTTTATTTTGTATGCGATTAATCGCGATTAATCGTTTGACAGCCCTAGTCAAGTCACATGATCCTTCAGAAATCATTCTAATATTCTGATTTGCTGCTCAAAAAACATTTATCATTATTATTATTACATTGAAAACAGCTGAGTAGAATTTTTTCAGGTTTCTTTGAATAGAAAGTTCAAAAGAACAGCATTTATCTGAAATAGAAATCTTTTGTAATATTATAAATATGTTATAATTATAAAACTGTACTCAACTTTACTGTACTCAGCTGTTTTAAATATTGATAATAATAATAATAATAATAAAATGTTTATTGAACAGCAAATCAGCATATTAGAATGATTTCTGAAGGATCATGTGACACTGAATACTGGAGTAATGATGCTGAAAAAAAAAAATAAAATAATAATAATAAAAAAAAAAAAAAAAAAAAAAAAATATATATATATATATATATATATATATATATATATATATATATATATATATATATATATATTCAAATAGAAATTAGTTATTTTAGTAAAAATATTTCACAATATTACCACGTTTGCTGTATTTTGGATCAAATAAATGCAGGCTTGGTGAGCAGAAGAGGGTTCTTTAAAATACATTAATAATCATACTGTTCAAAAACTTTTAACTGTGTATAACAAAAGAGGAACATAATTAAATTGATTCGACATCATTATTCATATGGATGAAATTTTATCACATACCACCTGTGACGCTTCAAACAATCTGTGAAACACTCTCTGTCTCAGATGTGAAGTGAAAATAAATAAAAGAGAATAATTACACCTATTTTCAGTCTCTGCACTCTACGTTTTGCACAGACTTTCATAAAAGACAAGCAGAAATGTGTATTTTACATTTTTAATTTAACCAATCCACCGTATTAAGCTGTGATGGTTATTTTAATTAAAGACGTTTTCTAGTTCACAGTCTGCAGTGAGGGATCTCGCGAGGCCAGAGACCAAGCTAATATAACACATCCATTATTTTGGGCTTAAAGATGGAACACCCACCACCATCTAGACCCAAACCACTGGTTTTTCCATTTCTTTCTTTGCTTGATAAAAGAGGAAACCCACGGAGTGACAAAGGTGTATTGGAGTCATTAAACACTAGTGAGAAATGTGGCACACTTGGCGTGGCTCTCTCCAGGGTGTGATTGATTGGGTTGTTGACCCGCTCCACCCCTCTGCCACTTCCTGTTACACCAGCCACGACGGCCAGCGTGGCTTTGTGATTCTGCTGTTCGATGCTTCTAAACATGGACTATTTTGTTTAATTGATTTAGATCGTTGCATGCTCTCTAAATGACAGATGTGATTTTCTGACACGCTGCTTTAATATGAACCGCAACGCTCCTAATGCATGCACTCATTTGGAAACTGTTGAACTAGCTTGTAATTGATATTTCTAAGTACCATCTGGAAGGCACAAAAAAACAACAATTGTTTTCAGCTCTAAACGACTAAAAAGAGGGGAGCACAAATTATTCCCGGGGTGAGGGGCTTATTCCTTTTCACGTATTTTTGTAAATATGTAAATATCTGCAAATTAAGGCTGTTTAAATAGCACTCTCGCTTTCATTAAAAGTTATAAACTGGTAACGGTTCCACACCTCATCACCCTTGCAAAAGATGAACACGTCTCTGAATTTAATTTCGATCTCATTTTGCCTACAATTACTGCATTGGTCTGCTATTTCTCCTTCCCTAACAGCAGCATTTATTTTCCCTGTGAAACATATCACGCTATTGCTATAGACTGCTTATTGCTATGGAGATCTTAAGTGCTTGCTGAGGATACTTTAACATTTGCATAATGCCGTCAAAGAACAAAGGTGGTCTTGATTGTAAGTGTTATTTGACATTTGAAACATTTCTGTGGTTTGGAAGGTCACGTGAATGTCGGTCACTCGCAAATTTCATAGTGTTTTGTCTCCTGTGGAGTTCATTCTTTGATCACAATGGTAGTGAATGGTACTGTGTTTATGTACTGTGCTGAATTTGCACATATGACAACAGTTATTTTTTTCATTTTTATTTCTGCAATGACAAATGTAATTATTTTAAACAAACAAACAAATAAATACATAAATGGATACAGTACAGGTCAATTAATAAGTAAGCAAGTAAATAAATAAATTTTTATATATATATATATATATATATAAAGTAATGACTTCTGTTCAAATTTAAATAAATAATTTTCGCAGATGATGATAATTTATTTTAATTTATCGTCTGTGCAAATTTAAAAGGAATGCATAAATAAATAAACTAATAAATTAATTAATTAAATGTATTGTCTTGTCATTGATCATCTCTGCAAATTCAAAATAAATAAATAAATAAATAAATAAATAATGCATTGTCATGCCAACTGTGCAAATTTAATTAAATATTTAGAAATATTATAATAAAAGTTGAATATAATGGCAATAAATGGCAATGAACATATTTTATGTTTTATGGCAAACTTATGTATTTATTTTTTTTTAAATACATAAGTGTGTAATTGCAAATTTTAAATAAGGTTTATTGTCATTGTCAAGTTTGTCATCTGTGCATATATATATACACACATATATATATATGTATATATGTGTGTGTGTGTGTGTGTTTATTTAATTATTTATTTAAATAAATGTGCACAGATGACTGAAAATAAATAAGAAATATTGGTATAAACTTATGTACAGTATTTATTGATTGAAATACATAAATGTGTAAATGAAGTAAAACTTGTCATGTCATCTGTGCAAATTTAGTTAAATGTTTATAAATATTATAATAAAATGTACACTTATTTTGCAATAAATGGCAACAAATATATTTTATTTATTTATTTATTTAAATATATTTGCACAGATGACAATAAAAAAAGATATTGCTACTGGTGCCAGCTTATGTATTTTTTAATTTAAATAAATACATAAATGTTTAAGTGTGCAAATTTAAATCAAATTTATTGTCTTGTCATCTGTTCAAATATAATTAAATATTTATAAATATTAAATAAAATTGATTGTCATGTCCTCTGTGCAAATTTAATTAAACATTTATAAATATTACAATGATATTTAAATACATTTGGCAATAAACAACAATGAATATATATTATTTATTTAAATACATTTGCACAGATGACAATAAATAAAATATATATATATATATTTATTGCTGTTGGTGCAAACTTATGTATTTATTTATTTAAATAAATACATAAGTGTAATATGGCAAATGTAAATAAAATGTATTGTCATGTCATCTGTTCAAATGTAATCAAATATTTATAAAATATTATAATTAAATGTAAATACATTTGCACATTTTTATTTATTTAAATGTAAAATATTGCACACGTGTAAAGACCTGCTCATATCCCATCAGCCATGTCTTCATCCCTGTGATTGACAGCTCTGGCAGCGCCGTGTGGATACAAGGGCGATATTGATATGGCTTAGATTAGCCTCTCCACATCCCTCAGCTTTCATCATGTCTTTTTCCTCTTTCTGCAGAGATTCTCCATAATCTCTTCATGTGAAAAGCTAAATCTAAAATCTTCTTTTGTTATTCTTTCAGTAACCAGACTAACCAAGGCACCGCGAAGAAATGAACCAAGACAAGTTCATTTCTGTGTTTGGTGAGGGATGGTCTTGAACTGATGACAGCTTCTCTGATAATTTGAATTTTTGTAAGCGTGGAGGCAGCTGAACTTGCCATCACAATGCTGCTTACAAAACGAAGTGAAGAAAGCATTTTAGGTCATGGATTCCAGCTATTAAATCTTACCAGTAGTTTAGCTCCATGAGCTATGCATGTGTTGTAAAGGACACCTAAAGTAGTTTAGGTTAAATTTGAAATGGTTAAAAATAAGCATAAAACAACTTTAGAATGAGAGCTTAAAGTGCATTTTGTAGTCCAATCTCATGTATTTCTAAGTGAAACTGGAGATATAGTAAGGCAAAAATATAGCGCTCTGTTTTTTTCTCACTGAATCTTGATTTTATCCAGTGCATTTTGCCAGATTCTCATTTTTAATATAATCATTAACAGCATTTACATTTCTGATCTAGTCTCTTGGTTTCACAGGGTAGACGTTCTGTATCCTTTCAAGCATTGCCAGAATCATTTATGAGAAAGTTTGAAATTATCATGAAGGAAGGAGAGATAATATATTCTTGCTGCTTCTTACTAGAAGCCTTCTTTCACTTTAGCTTCTTTCCTTTAAGGTTGTTCAATGTAACTAACTATAAATGTACATAAGCAAAGAAGAATCAGTTTATTAATTGCCCCCACAGGTGCATAGATGAAAGCAAATGGGGTTCAGATTGACCAGTACCCTCCTGCATATCTCTCCTTCTCTCTCTCTCTCTCTCTGGCTCCTCTTTCTGTAATACAGCTTGTTATCTATTTGCTGAGAGTGTTGTTGTATAATTGAAGGGTCAATACTAAACTGATCCTCCTTCCTCATAGGAGGACATTCATTAATCGGCTAGATGATTCATCAAGATGGCGTAGATTCTCTCCCTGCCTCAGCAGCTCGCAAAATCTCTAAAACCAGCAATCAAGACCAGGCTGGGAGGCAACCTAATGGGTGTATACACACATTTTTCTTTCTGATAACAGTTTGATCATGAAAATAGTATGTTTAAATGCCCTCTGAGAAATATTCGAGCAATACTCATCCAAAGAGGTGCGTTATGCGAGTTATTCAAGCATTGTGAACTACCGTTACTAAAACTTTACCATTCAATTACTTTAAAAAATAAATAAATAAATAAACAAAAAAAAAATGTTGTCCTTTAATTAGCGAGCATTGTAATGCTCCAGTGTGACCTCATTATAAAAATCTGCTTCTGCCTATAATTCTGCAAAATTGCAAAAAGTACTGATACTTTACATACAGTTCACTGCAGTTTTCAGTCGAATTTGACATCAATGGCAGTGATACATTAACAACTGTTATTTCTTTTCACACAAATTATGATTACGTGGCAAATTAGCATTTAATAAAGATATTTTTGCGAGCTTCCTTCCACAGTTCCACAGTAAGGGATAGCTCACCCAAAAATGAAAATTCTGTCATTAATTACTCACCCTCATGTATTTCCAAACCTGTAAGGCCTTTGTTCATTTTCAGAACTCAAATTAAGTCATTTTGTATGAAATCCGAGACCTTTCTGACCCTGCATAGACTGCAATGCAACTGACACATTCAAGGCCCAGAAAGGTAAGGACATGTTAAAATAGTCATGTCACATCAGTGGTTCACCCATAATTTTCATGAAGCTACGATAATACTTTTTTGTGCATAAAGAAAAGAAAAATAATGAGTTTATTCAACTATTTCTTCTCTTCCGTGTCAGTCTTCGACGTGCGTTCACTAGAGTACCGCGACACATGCGTGTGGTGCTGCCGTTCTAACGTAGAATGTCCATCTCTCTTAGTTCATCGTCCGTATGTTCTGGTTCAAGTAAGGCTTCACAAAAAATTGCAAGTCATCCTCTCTGTAGAAATCTTCAGACATGTTTACAAAGACTGTTTTTATGTACAGTGTGCGTCTTCTGCTTCTAAACAAAGTGCAGCACATCTGGGTTCAACGTCAGAACGCCGGCTCCTGCAGAGACAAAGGAAGAGAAGAAACTGTTGAATAAAGTTGTTAAATTTGTTTTCTTTGTGCACAAAAAGTAGTCTCATAGCTTCATAACATTACAGTTGAACCACTGATGTCACTGTTCTAAAGATGTCCAATTTTTTAACAATGTCATTATTTAGGGGTGCTCGACACCACTTTTTCCAGTACTCGCCCTATACCTGATACTTTTATTTTTGGTACATGCCGATGCCGAATACCGATACCGATATTTTTAAATTTACCAATAAATGTTTAAAACAAATCTGTATAATGTTAGTTGGTTGACTTTATTTATCAAATAGATACAGTCAAAACAAAACTTGATGTAACGTGGGGTTTTGTGGTTTGTTTTTATGTTGTTTTCATGTCTTCATGCTGTTAGTGTCTTGCTTCCCTTACCCTCATGTATTCCTGCTATTGGTTCCTCTGTTCAATGTGTCATGTTCTAATTGGTTGTCCAAGTCATGTGTCTTGTTTCTCATTGGTTGAATTGTGTCATGTGACCCTGCTGTTGGTGAGTCTGTTCCAAGTCAAGTCTGTTTTTGCCAAGTCTGTTTCAAGTCAAGTCAAGTCAAGTCAAGTCTTTGTTTGGATTTTGGATTACTTTTTGACTTCACATTTGTTTCAATAAAGCAGCACTTGGGTTCATTCACAACCCGCCTTCAGTGGACCTCCCTCAATACACGTGATTCATATTATCACAGTTAATCGCTGTAGTTTAGAAAATGGTAATAAAATTTTATTTTATATTTTAACGATGTCCTTACTACCTTTCTGGACCTTGAACCTGTCAGTTACATTGCTATCTATGTAGGGTCAGAAAGCTCTCTGATTTCATCAAAAGTATATTAATTTGCGTTTCAAAGATAAACAAAGGTCTTACGGGTTTGGAAAGACATGAGGCTGAGTAATTAATGACAGAATGTTTGTTTATGGGTGAGCTATCTTTTTAACTATAATACCTGATTTGTAAACTAATGCATTTTGACATTTGCATCACATGACCAGCTCCATATGTATGACTTTTCTGACATAGTAAACTTGCTCAGAAGCGCACCCGGTACAGCATTGCACTTGCAATGTAGAACACTCTGGTATGAATACCATGAAACACAGGAGTCAGGATAAAAGAACTCAAAGACTGAAAACAGCATGGTTGCATCAGCAAATGCATTTTTATGTCATGTTTGTTTTTGTTAACACTATTATTTATGTTTAGGTTAGAGTTTAACATAGGTGTTACATTATTGTTAAACACAGTGAACCTTGTAGCACTCACCAGACATTTCATTTCCAGACTGTCATGACACGTACAACAACTACTCACTGAATTTTTCACTTTGAAATAGGGGTGTGCGATATGACGATTTTTGATCGTGGACGATAAAAATGTTTCCACGATCTGCTTTTTGAGAATTATCGTAGTATCGTGCTATTCTCTCAGCTGCACTTCTGGCGCCTCCGTCTTAATATATCATACTGTACAACGCGACATACATGTACTTCAGTGTTAAGTCAGCGGTAGTTACACATTCACGGGACACTGCACTTATTCACAGTCACAAAAGTACAGTATTTGCTTTAAAATCTTGCCGGTTAAACATTTCATTCGCGTGCTGTTCCGACATGCGCTTTTCCACTGCGAGTACACCTGAAACGCGCGCACATTAAAATACTGTTACTAATACTGCACTTATTCACAGTCACAAAAGTACAGTATTTGCTTTAAAATCTTGCCGGTTAAACATTTCATTCGCGTGCTGTTTCGACATGCGCTTTTCCACTGCCAGTACACCTGAAACGTGCGCACATTAAAATACTGTTACATAGCGCCTAATTGCTTAACTAAGTTATGTATCACGTCTGATTACGCTACTATTGTCAAAACACACAAGGTTTACATATAAAAACAGTTTATAGAAGCTTATGTCTAAAGTGAAAGTAAACAATTGAATTGAGAGAAAAAACGGTTGCAGCTCTTAAAGGGGCAGTACTAAACATGCTGCCGCTTATCATCAAAGGGATAGTTCACCGAAAAATTATAATTCTGTCATTATTTACTCACTTACATGTTGTCCCAAACCTGTATTACTTTCTTTTTTTGTGCTAAACACAAAATAAGATATTTTGAAGAATGTGGATAACCAAACAGTAGCTGGTCCCCATTGATTTTAATCAATGATTTAATGTTCAACAGAAAAAAGAAACTCATTCAGGGTTAAAACAACCTGAGAGTGAGTAAATGATGGTATTAAAATAAAACACTATGACAGAATTGACAGACAGAGGATAGAATTTTTATTTTTGGGTGAACTATTCTTTTAATTGCTATTAAAACAAAACACAAAGAGAAAAATCACTCACTGCTCTTGACTGAAGAACTTTAATACAGTTGCTTTAATAAGAATCAGTGTACAATCGATGTGTATATATAGTGTATAAGCATACAGTGTTTCACTTTTTATATTTGTTAATTCAGTTTCTTGAATGCTACTGCTAAATACACCTGCTGTACCTGAAAAATAAAGCACTGTTTGTATTCTTTGTTTTTATCTTTTAATAACAAAGATAAAATAATGACAAAGATTTTAATCTTCGCTCACTTTGGCCTAAATATCTGCTATTCTTTTTTATTTTATACTTTGTTACCTTGTCTTTGTTTTTAAAATAGTGAAATTAGTTTGGCTGTACTGCTCAGACAGTTTGCAAAATAGTAAAACGAACATGACAAAGATCGTGAATTGTGATATTTCTGAAAAAAAAATCGTTATATAATATTTTTGCCATATCGCCCACCCCTACTTTGAAAGTATCACGTCAACATGATATGCAGAAATGTCGCCACAGGTACATTTTTAAGTAAGCCTGGTTGATATTCTCCCATTTGTGCTGACTCCACTCTCTCCCTTTTAACTCTCTGTTTTTGACAAAGAAGATAGGACACATGACAGCTGTTGCCTTTTGTACCACCAGTTGAATAAACCTTTTTTTTTTTTTATTTTATGAGATACAGACAGGAAAATTTGACTCTGATATTTTAGCATATAGCGCAGGAGTTACCAATACTCACATTGTTTGGAGCATGTGGTTATCAGTATGTTAGTTGTTTGCTTCGTATCCCTCAACAGTAAAATAAAAAGGATGATATGCTGAGATGGATGAAAATTGCATTTGCTGCCTATTGTAATTCTACATCATACACCTGGCCCGCTGTGTTAAATCGATATTCGCACACGCTCATGTGAGCAGTCATGCAGAGGTAAATCCTGTGGGGAGATCAAGCACATGACATTTCCTGTGTTCTCAAGGTCACCAGCCTTGATTCTCTCTCAATGAAGCCTACAGATAAAGACAGATGACCCTGATATATACTAATAGAGGGACATTAAAGGAGAGAGCTCACCAAAATGCCTCGGCGCGCAGTTCACGGCAGAATAAATTACCCCTCCTATGCCTCGCCTCTGTTAAAATGATCGCAGTGTACTGCTCATACTAATAGGACAGGACGTAAAGACATGAGAAGCGTCTATCATTGTGTCGGATGTCAGATGTAAGTTTGATTATTAAGTCCTCTTTTGTAAAGGTCATTTTGACAAGTTCAGCAGTAAGTGACACGGTCTGAAATCATCAGCCCTCTGCAGGGTCGAGATTTAAAACTCTGCAAGTGGTAAATGTGAGAGTTGTTGAGTTTCTTGTCATTAGGCCTTGAGCTTTATTAGGAAAAAGCAGCGTAGTATGTTAAATAAAAGTCAAATCAGTCAGTTGCACACTTAAGGAGAATCTTTGCAGGTTATCTTCCCTGAAATCTTAAACATGCACACACTACAACGATTTGAAAATCGTTTGCAGTTCTGAAAATACTGACATAATCATAGCCGTGATCATCCTGATTTAAAATCCTGAATATCAAACATGTTTGATATGATCGGGGCGACCCCGATTTGTGTGAGAGCAGATCGGGAGGTGCAAGATTCAATCTGTGAATGTCTCACATTACAATCACCAGTTAGAATTAAAAACTGGTGAAATAGCCAGCGAGAGAATATTCCTCGTATTTCCAATGACGTGTCACGTTTTTTTGACGAACACAGTTTAACTGAGTTAGGAGAGATGGAGTTATGTGTTATGCTGCGTGTGACTCAATGGCCTGTGTGGTGTTGTCATTGATGTGCAGGAGAAATTAATAAAAGTTGAAACAGCCGACGCTTTAAAAATATTAAATGCAATTTATTTAACTTTATTTAATTTAAATGAAATAAATGTGTGGTGGCAAAGCTCAGTTTTCATCAGTCATTACTACAGTCCTTGGTGTCAAATTATCCTTTAGAAATCATTCTAATATGCTGATATATTATCAATGTTGGAACACAGCTGTGCTGATTTATTTATTTAACTTTATTTTTTAATGGAAAAAGAACAATGTTCAACTAAAATAGAAATCTTTTGTTACAATCTTTACCATCACTTTTAATCACATTTGTCAGTGTTGCAAAAGGTTTATATTTAGTTACTTGAAAAAAGTTGAAAAGAACTGTTTATTAAAAATAGAAATTTACTATCACTTTTTTTTTTTATCAATGTAATATATCCTTGCTGAATAAAAATATTAATTTCTTAAAAAAACAAAAAACAAAAAAAAACAAAAAACAAAACAACAAAAAAAAAACAGTATTTTAAATTGTTACAAAATAGTGTTTTTATCAATATAATATATCCTGAATAAAAGTATTAGTTTAAAAAACAAAACAAAAACAAAATGTTGAACATTTTTACAAAAGATTTCTTTTTTTTCTTATTTTTTGGAGCCTTATTTTTCCAGGTTATTTTTTGTTTTTGTTTTTTAATGAAAAAAGTTAAAAAGAACAGTGCTTATTAAAAATAGAACAATCTTTAACAATCTTTACTATCACTTTTTATCTTTCTTTTTTCTTTCTTTCTTTCTTTCTTTCTTTCTTTCTTTTTAAATCAAATAATCTGAAAAAAGTATTACAATTTCCAAAATATATTAAGCAGCACAACTATTATTAGATTGATGACAGGAATAAATTATATTGGTAACAGGAATAAATGATATAAGTCTATTAAAGTAGAAAACCATTATTTTAAATTGCATTAATATTTCACAATATTACGTTTTTTACTGTATTTTTGATCAAATAAATGCAGCCCTAAAGAGGCTTTTCAAACACACACACTCACACACAGAAATATTTGTTCTAGAATTTTTACTGAGAAATTGCTAGTAAGTTTGCAAAGTTTGCAAAAATTGCAAAGTAATGCTTTGAATTGTGAACATTCTAAGAAAAAATGGAAAAAAAAAAAGTATTTTTTAAATGCATACTCCAATATTCTCTCTTTCTTTAATACGAAATTAAAACACAGACAGTTTAATATATTTTTTGTAACAGTGTAAAAGTCTTTACTCTCACTTTTGATCAATTTAAATGAAGCTTTTCCATGTGTTAAGTATATGGTATATTTCCTTACGATAAGCCATTTAATTTATTCAGATCATAGGGCCTTGTGCTCATGTTTTATAAATGAGGCTCATACAGTGAACTGAAATAATTGGAATCTGCTGCTTTCTGAGAGCAAATCAATTTGCTAGAAAACAAGTGTCTTTCAACAACAATATTCCCAGGGATTTTTAGATGCCATGTCGAAATGTTCTTTCACAAACTCTCAGCACCTCATCGCATTTACCACGAGCAGCGTTCACGCTGTCTGTCAGCAGAGGGGCAATTCCCACACGCTAGTCAACTTTAACAAACTTCAAATGCACGCTCAGCCACGACTGCCAGGGTGAATTTGTAATTAAACCTGCTGGTTAACAGGAACACCTGCAATGAAGAAAAAGATTTGGAGGAGCGGCGGAGAGATAGCATATTCTAAATTTCATTAGAGATCAAGAGGACTACAGAGGGCTCGTACGAGCTTCCGAGGATAAAACACAAATTTGCATTCAGCGCAGCTCTCCGTTGGTGTCTTAGAGACAGCTTGCCCAAGTAGGAAATATAATGAAGTGCCTTCATACTGATGTTTTGACAAGGCAGAGAGAAACACGGCACACGTAGGGAACAAACATCCATGCTTGAAAACAAATAAATCAATGGGGCTGGCCTTCATCCAGTTGTTAGCTCAGCTTATCTCTGTGTCCAATCTGAATGGTGATGTGTATCATTTTTTACCAGCTTAATATACAAAGACAATTATGAGCAAGCCATTTGTAGATTGATTTCCGATTTCAAAACACTGTTTGAGCATCCCCAAATTTCCTAACCTGCCCAACATAGCAACATTGACTCAACCAGCGGCTTGAGTTTGGGGCAGGACTGTGTTTGTCCAACCAGTGGAAGAGGACCAGGAAACCTCAATGATGTGACGCTCATGTGTTCATTTATTCACAAATACATAAAAAATGCACTTCGTACAATAACTGGAATGATGAGTTTTAAATTTTGTATTAAATTTAGATTTTTTTATCATACACTGAAAAATAGCTTGTAGGATTTACTTGTCTACATGATATCTACTGTATTATTTACTTATATTATTTAATATATTGAGTAAAATCGAAGTATAGCCAAGTAAGCTTTGACTGAGAAAACTTTTACTGGCCAAGCTAAAGTTACTTATTTTCTTTGTTAAATTTACTTAACTTAGGTAAGTACAAGTAAATCTGAAGTCAATTTGAAGTCAATTTTATTGCTCTGTGCAATTAACCTGTTATTGTCGAGTAAAATCTACTTACCTAAGTTAAATAAGTAAATCATGTAGACATCATATCTACATAATTAGCAATCCGGCACTTACCCAAGCATTTGAATCTGTCATTTTCAGTACACAATGAACTCCAGATAATAAAAAAACACAAGTTACTAAACCTTACAACAAAATCAATGATAAAACAATATAAATACAGCTGGAAAACAGCTTATTAATTATTTATGTGCCAGTGCAATGATGGGAACACCAGTGTCAGAAAAGTTTAGTAGGTACTTAATTTTATACTGTTAATATTTATGTTTTAATTTCTATAAGCTTGAATTAAGTACTAATGTACAATTAACTTTTTTTTTTTTTTTTAATTATTGCCTGGCCTAACTTTTTCATCTAGAATTATTATTTTTTTTTTTCCTGTAGTATTTACTTTACCATATAATCATTTTTATCACTGCAACTCACCAAAATATCGATCATAAACATGTTTATGAATTAATAATTCATATTTAAAAAAAAAAAAAAAAAATGCTCACCAAGGCAAAATATATTTGATCAAAAATATAGTAATGTGTTTTTAAGTTTGTAATTTTTTTGAACATTATTCCACCACATATATATTTAATATTGTTGATTTATTTTTCTTGAAAATTGTTGAAAATTATTGTTTATTATTATTACTGCCTGACCTAACTTTTTCATCTAGAAATTTTTTTTTTTCTATAGTATTTACTTCACCATATAATCATTTTTATCACTCCAACTCACCAAAATATCGATCATAAACATGATGTTTATAAATTAATAATTCATAATTTTTTTGAAAATACTTTTTCAAAAAAGTCTTTAATGCTCACCAAGGCAGAATATATTTGATCAAAAATATAGTAATGTTTTTTTAAGTTTGTAATTTTTTTTTAAACATGATTCCACCACCTTAAACATGATTATTTTTCTTAAAAAATGTAGTTTGAAATCATATGAAATCAACATTAATAAAACATTAATTTCTAAGAACTTGGTACTTTTTTTTTTTTTTAACAAATATTTTTGCTTGTTTTGCTTTTTTTTTTTGTTTATTTAGAAAACAGAATATTAACAGCAATATTTCACACCATTACAGTTTTTGATCAAATAAGAGACTTTAAAAAAATAAAAAAAATAAAACTAAACTAAAATAAACTAAAATAAAATTACTTTTTTACTTTTTAATTCACTAACCCCAAAAAATCTTACTGACCCCAAACAGTACAAACAGTAGTCTGTCTGAAGGTAGTGTATATTGAAAATACAAAAAGATAATATTTTCACAAATTTTGCAGCTTTTATAATTGTGCACACTCTGATACTGCATTCCCTTATCCCCTTACTTATTTAGTGATGCAAGTGGCACAGAAAAGACATACTTCACCTTTAAGAATAACACAAGCACCTTTTAGTATTCCCCCAAATATACGGCACTCCCTCCACGCTTCCGTTTTCCTCTGCATAATTAACACGTTGCACTTTCACAGGAGCTGAAAAGCTTTTCTCGGCTGCATTGAGGAACTGTCACTAGGTGGAGACCTTAATCTAAAGATGCAGAAGGAAGAGAGAAACGGGGTGAACGATGCATAAACATCGACACAAAGCAAAGTCCTTGTATTTGACTATACCCTGACGGGAGGAGGGGATGCAAACACCCCCTAACATCATCCCTCTACCTCATACGCACCTCAAAGCTGTACAAACAATACAACCTACAGTTATTTGTTTTCCTACTGTATTTCCCTCTGGGGATACGGCCGGCGGATGGAAACGGCAACCCCATTATTACAGGACCGTGTCCTTTTTGCTGAACCCTTGTGTTGTATGAAGTTTACACTTTGAGTTCTCATTAATAGAACTGCTGCTCTGCCACCACCCAGTTAGTCTGAATCGCAGTTGCTTGGCAACAGTGAAATATCTATCCCCTGTTCCTTTGCTCAACATGGCAACTTTTTGTGGATAATCAATGTGTTATGTGCAAAGCGAAACATTTGTGGGATGATTAGCAGGAAACGGTGACTCTTCCCAAAATCCCAAGGTTATGACAAAGTTAATGGGCAATTTGCAAGCATTGTTTCTTTTCCATCAAGACATGCAGCGTCTGTGGCGACCTCAGGATAAACTGAAGAGTGTCTTTGTCATCGCTATCTGTCAATTCTTGCTTTGTTTTCCAGCGAGACCTGAGACTTTTGGTTACAGAGATAATGTGGCTTGTGGTTCACGCGTGTTTGCTAGGTGACAGACCTGTAAGCTTCCCGGAGTGGCGGTGCCCCAGTTAAGCTCCCTAATAAAGCTTGACAGGCAGGCCTCTGCCCGGAATACTGATGCCAGCCGCCTGGCAAGCTGATGGACAGGCGCTCAGCGGTAGTGGCTTATGTTGGCATTACCCTCGCACCTGAATTTTAAACCTCTAACTAAGGGATCTAATGCCTCGGCGCCCGTCTGGCCCCGAACGGAAGCGAAACTTTCGCTTTACAACCCTCTACAGACACCTTGGCAATTGAATCGCCATTGGTTAGTACATTTTTTTGTTTACTCGCCAGACTGATACACTATACTATATACTATATACTATAACTTAGTAACCATTTATGAATGCGTATTAGTCATCAGTGTTGGGGAAAGTTACTTTTAAAATTAATGCGTTACAATTTTGCGTTATTCTCTAAAAAACTAACTGATTACGTTATCTAGTTACTTTTTATGGAAAGTAATGAGTTACATTACTTTTACGATACTGTCTAAATCTGGGCAGGGCATATTTTTTTGTTTTAATATAAAAAAGTTCTATTTTTGGCAAATGTAAAAGCGCTTTCACACCAAAAGCCTCAGGCTGATGAAAAAGTAAATTTAAGTCTGTACAGTCGAATGCAGAAGATGAAAGTTCAACACTCTTCAGCAATAAAAAAAAGAACAATGTTAGTTTATCTTGAGTAATTTTTGCTTATTAATATGGTTGAATTGGATCATCGAAGGGCAGCAGCAAAGACATGGTTAAAAAAATGGGATTAAATACATAAAATATATTTGTATTAATTAACATTTAATTATTGCAGGTTTGCATCATTCTGAGTTGCATTTAACTGTTTTTATAAATTTTGAGGAAAACTTAATCTGTTTATTTATTTATTTATTTATGGTGAGTGAGATGAATTAATGCATGTCCACATTTATTCTAGAACTAAAGTAACATCTTACTCCCGATTTCTCTCACCATGGGGATAGGAGAGCTTTCAATCAATAAATAGGGGAAAAAAAGTAACTGGCGTAAAAGTAACTCAGATATTTTCTTGTAAATGAAAAACTAATGTGTTACTGTACTAGTTACTTAAAAAAAGTAATCTGATTGCGTAACTCGCATTACTTGTAATGCGTTACCCCCAACTCTGTTTGTCATTTTAACTGAACTTAGGACTGGTGGTGGTGCTTTTTTGGTCATTCAGTGTTTCTGTAAAAAAAAAAAAAAAAAAAATGGGAAAAACTAGCAATAAAATTGATAAGAAAAAAATATATAAGAAAAAAACTGTATTATTAATAATAATAATAATAATAATAATAATAATAATAATAATAATAATAATAATTATTATTATTATTATTATTATTATTATTATTATTATTATTATAATAATTATTATTATTCAATATACAGGTTCTAGTAATAAGAACATTATAAAATGCACTAATGATTAATGAGCTGCTGGGTTCATGAATATTAATCAGGTTGTGTTAGTTCGCTTAAACTGATTTGCTAAAATCAAAACAAAGACGATAATAGGTGAGCACCAGCCAATGAGATTGTCATTTGCGCATTAGTTCCGCCTGCTACCGGAGAAACCGGCAGTTCTTAAAAGCTGAATTCAATTTTTGACAGGAAAATACGACAAAGAAAATCGTTTACAATTCAATTCAGCACGGTATGTAAGACTCACTCTCTCTCTCTCTCTCTCTCTCTTTGTGTGTGTGAGACAAAGCAGTGGGGCGAGTCGTGCGCCTTCACACTAGACTTTACGGTACGTCAAATACAGGTAAGGTGCGCATCCATTCAGATGAACTGAACGATAGCACAGATCGATTGACAGAGAATGAAACTCTGAAGCGCTCAGTTAGTGTTCGCGAGTGAAAAGTTATGTGTGCTAAACTTATACCTCGCCTCCAGCTCAAACACTGGCGAGTAAAATCTTAGAGTTTATTAATATGAAACATTATTTAGTCGCTCAGAGTGAAGATTTAGTCGCATATGCGAGTGATTTACTCGCAATGTAGAGGGTCGCTTTACATCCCGGAGACAAAAGCTCTGAACTTGCTTCTCTATGTTTGGTTGATGCTTTTACAAAAATGTCGTGATGCATCATGCTTTACAGACGCAACAAATCCCGGCGCGCTTTCGATTTTGACCTGTGATGTATGAGTCGCAGGAGTTTGCTGAACTTTTATTAGATGTGGAGATGTCGGAGGGATAAATCTTTCTCTAAGCACTTTGTTGTAGACATTTGTCAAACCTTTGGCTAGTGTTGGTACGCTAACACCAGTAGTGTCTCTCTCTCTCTCTCTCTCTCTCTCTTCTTCACTGCATTAATGCAACACACATACACACATACACATAGACTTTTTATTTAGTTTCCCACTCTCAGGCATCTGATTCCCTACAGTTCGCTGATTATAGAGGAGAGGAACATCAATTATTGAAGCCTGGTTTTCTATGAGTCATCATGGTGTTGCTGAATTAGCCATCTTGCCTGTTTTTCCTCAGACTGTCTGCATTTCAATACGTCTCTGCTGCAGACAGTGCTTCTTAAAGGAATAGTTCAGTGAAAGCACTGTCATCATTTACTCATCGATTCAGGCTTGTGACTTTATTTCTTGTTGAACATGAAGGGATAGATTCTGAACACTGTCACTTTTTTCCATGCAATTAAAATAAACTAAAAAAAGAACAAAAGCACCATGAAAACAGTCCATGCAACTGGTGAGCAATACTCCAGCTCTTCTGAAGTCACACGATGGCTTTATGTGAGAAACAAGCTCATATTTAAATAATTTATTTATTAATTTTCCCCTTGCTCTCATATGTCTGTTACACACCACAACTGGTGATTGTACAGTTATATATTTGCAATATATGGCATTTGTATGTTAGATTATTAGAATTTTTTTTGTTACAATATTATGTGAAGAATTTTTACTGCACACTTTCCACTAAGGTTAGTTTTCATGGAACAACATCATTAAAGAAATGAAAAGAAAACACACACATACACACACAGTTGTGATCATAAACCTTGCATTTTACATAAACCTTGCGGAATCTGCAAAATGTTAATTATTTCATCAAAACAAGGGGGATCATACAAAATGCATGTAATTGTTTATTTAGTACTGACCTGAGTAAGATGTTTCGGTAACTCTTTACAATAAGGTTCCATTAGTTAACGTAAGTTAATGTATTAACTGCCATGAACAAACAATGAATAATACATTTGTTGCAGGAATTATTAATCTTTGCTGATGTTAGTTAATGAAAATACAGTTGTTCATTGTTAGTTCATGTTAGTTCACAGTGCATTAACTAATGTTAACAAGTACAACTTGTGATTTTAATAATGAATTAGTAAATGCTGAAATTAACATTAACTAAGATTAATAAATGCTGCAGAAGTATTGTTCATTCTTAGTTCATGTTAATTAATGTAGTTAACTAATGTTAACTAATGAACCTTATTGTAAAGTGTTACCGATATTTCTCATAAAAGAAGTTTGCATATAGTCCACAAGAGAATATAACAGTTGAATTTATAAAAATGACCCCGTTCAAAAGTTTACATACGCTTGATTCTTAATACTGAGTTGTTACCTGAATGATCCACAGCGGTTTTTTTTTTTTTGTTTGTTTTTTTTGTGATAGTTGTTCATGAGTCCCTTGTCCTGAACAGTTAAATTGCCTGCTGTTCCTTCAGGTCCCACAAATTCTTTGGTTTTCCAGCATCTTTTGCAGCCTTTCCAGTTCAAACAGTCACTGATGCCCCAGAAGGAAAAAAAAAACGATGCATTAAAAGCCTGGAGGTGAAACCTTTTGAACAGAATGTACTTTTTTTCTTATTTTGCTGATTTCTTTTTTTTTTTTTTTTTTTCATTTAGTACTGTCCTTCAAAAGCTACAGAAAATGCATGTTTCCCAGAAGACAGTTTACCCTGAACTTCAAATTCAAAAAGTTTTCATTTCCAGGCTCTTAATGCATCATGTTTTCTTTTGGAGCATCAGTGAACGTTTGAACCTTTTGTAACGGTTATATATGATTTTTCTTTTTTTTTAAACCATATGAAAAAAACAAAACACAAAACATAAATGTAAATTTTAAATGAATTTAGTGCATCCTTGCTCAATAAAAGAAAAATAAATAGTGTGCATAAATAACTATGAAATTTCACAAACTAAGTAGATTTTTTTTTTGTTTTATCAGTTGTTCTTATTTTTCTTCTTCTTTTTTTTAATTCCACCACCTTCATTTTCACAGTGAGTAATGACAGAATTCTCCTGTGATGCATGTGGCCTGAATCCACGGATGGACAAATTAAACTAGAGTGTGAGAAACATATTTTAAAGGAGTTTAATTTCAGTGCATCCACAGGGCCAAAAGTATCCATGACACAGCCACACAGTCGAATATTAATATGAAAATATTTTGGATGTGTCATTTAAAGTCTTTGACATTACACAATGTAGCATTTCATGCACAGACCATAGTGGTCATTTGTTATGCTTAATAATTTCCTGCCAGTTACTAAAGAATGACGGTTAATTAGTCATTATCTTTTAATTGGTCCGTTGTAAAAAGATTCTCAGCCCCATCTCTGGTTATTTGAATAGAGACACGGATTACACTGACGTGATATGAGGGAAACAGCCATAGCCGCCAGCTTGGTAATTTTGCTAACGAGTCATATTCTCATTTTGATTAGATTCATTTTTGTTTTTCCAAACTGCGGCCTTCAGGCATGTCTTCGTCTTCTTCTCTTGCAGTTCTTTATGGTTGTGTGTGTTGCTGGCAGCTGGCAGAATCTTTTACATCTCAGCAGGTTTGTTTGCGGAAAGTAGCTCTTTTCACTGTTGACTGTTAAAAGAGTGTTTGTAATTGCAACAAAACCGTTGAAGCACGAAAATGATCGTACATTAGGGCGTATTTCGATAAAATGGTGACAAGGGGTCATAGCATTTTAACCAAAGTGAAATGAATCTTATTCTGAAGTTGGGCTGACTTAAAAAAAGTGCAACTTGTTTTCCCTATGGGGATTTACCCTGTAAATTGTACACATCTGTTCCAAAAACATGTGGCCCGTATTTACATAGTCAGTATTTACAACCAAATCATCTGATGTTGGATTGAAGCCCTGGTTGCAAGGAGCTTTTCCTTTTTCCAGCAGCACTGACTGCTCCCTGCTGTTGCAGCTGTCTGTGATACTTTGGAGGGCATCAGGAAAGTGTTTTAGCAAGAGACATGACATGTAAAATGGCCACTCTTAACTTCCATCAAACAAGAAGGGCTGCAGCTGGCAGGTTGGTAATGTGATCAAGGGAACAAGTTAATCGACAAGTTAGGGCTGCACGCAATTTGACTTGCTCAACCTGGCACACTTTACCAGGATTGTACAGCTCCAACACTGCGACCTGACATCTGAATTAACTGTTTAAAATGACGAAAGACTACCCAGTGAGTCTGGATATACTATATGCCTTTTATAGCGCTCTCCTCCATCATTTGATTTACTACTGCCATGATCAATAAAAATACATCTCAATTTTCAACATCGGATGCCCATTTTTGGTATGATTCTTTAGGGTTTTCATGAAATGTTTGCAACATACTTTGGTTAAAATTCCTCAGTGGTTGTGTAAAACAACACCCTTCTTACCTTGTCAAAAACAGCTCTGTTCACAGCGACCCGTTTGGTGCATGTCTCTTTAAATGATAATGAGCTTAATTCGCTCCACCCCTCTGTTCCACAGCTTATATTAAATAGTAGGGATGTAACAATATCAAAATCTAACGATATGATATGATAATATCACGATATAAAGTCCATGATACATTTATAGTGATATTAAAAAAAAAAAAAAAAGACAAATGAAGAATTGGAAAAAAATGAAAGAAACTGTACATTTTAAAGTTAAATTATTCTATCTAATGCACTTTTGAGAGTTCAAAATTAAGAGCTCCAACTCATGTTCTTAACCTAGAAAACTTAAGTCAAAAAAAAGTCGGTGAATTGACTTGTACCTGAACTTTAAAAGGCACTCAACTATTTTTTTATTTGTGATATACTGTCTCAGTCTAAATTACATTCACACTGGTTTTAGGAAGCCAAACAAATTGGAATATAATAATAATAACAACAACAACGACAGTAATAGCCATATGTTGTGATACAATTGCACTGCAAAATAAATGAAAATGAGTATTTTATAGGTATATTATTTTTGCTTCACACTACAGTAGGGAAATTACAATACTTCTTTCCTAGTTTCTACAATTAAAAGAGATCATTTGAATTTGGAATGCAGTAACATTACCCATATAAACTGCTAGCTGTCTGCAATTCATACTGCACTTTTAAGCTTTTATTTTGACAGAAATGGCAGTAGAGCTTTTATTTTGACAGAGAACTCCAGTTTCAGTGACAACAGGCTTACAAAATGTGTCTCACTATCCACCTTATTTTTCCCATAAGAGTGGATGCAGCCATTTGTACATTTTTTGTGTCTGGCTTGCGGTCTCATCCACTTCCAGCTATTTTTAGCTGCACAAAAAGCTCATTTTGCTGCTTGATATTGCAAACTGGTGTGTCTTACCATATTATTTTAATGTATTATCTTAATTATGAACACACTGGTTTGTAGTGCAAACTGTTTTACCGTTTACTGCACTTCGATGTTCTTCTCGTTATTTCCCTATGGCGGATTATGAACCGGACGTTTAACACACTTTCTGAAAACAGCTTACTTCAGCATTAAAAAATAAGGTGGATAAATCTAGTGAAATGCTTTAATCATCTGCCATGAAAATAAAGTATAACTGGTGGCCGTTGCATTCCCAAACGTGCGCTAAACTCACAGCACATGCAATAAACGAGTTCACTGCATTCATTCATAAGTTCTTAGCAATGCATATTGGAACGTGATCTTTACTTAATATCCTAATGATTTTTGTCATAAAAGAAAAATCGATAATTTAGACTCATACAATGTATTTTTGACTATTGCTACAAAAATACCTGTGCTACTTAAGACTGGTTTTGTGGTCACATATATCATTCTTGTCTTGCTCTGCCTGAACTCATCCTACGTCGCTGCAGAAGTTCCGACCCAGTCTTTGCAAAGTGAACATGCAAAGAAGATCAAACATCCTTAACAAAAAAGGTAAAACAGCGATATAGGACGATTTTGAAGTTGAGGGAGAACATGAGATGGGAGTTTTTCGACATACCCTAACTGTCATGAACCGGAACAAAAAAAAAAAAAAAGGTTGGGAAGAGCAAGATGACGAACGTTTGACTTTAAAAAGTATATAAATTGTATTATTTTTATGAAAATAACCAATCATTTCGCTAGATAAGACCCTTCTTCCTCGGCTGGGATCGTTTACAACCGCATTTGGGATCGTTTGAAGCCGCATTTAAACTGCATTTTGGAAGTTCAAACTCGGGGCACCATATCAGTCCATTATATGGACAAAAATCCTGAAATGGTTTCCTCAAAAATCATTATTTCTTTACGACTGAAGAAAGAAAGACATGAACATCTTGGATGACAAGGGGGTGAGTACATTATCTGTAAATTGTTGTTCTGGAAGTGGACTTCTCCTTTAATAAATGCTGATTAAGATTGTTGTTCAGTTATTAGTTCATGAAAACTAATGCATTTACCAATGTTAACCATGCTGTGACTTAATTTTAACAGTTGCAATGCTGTGATATTTTAACAGACTTAGCATCTTGTTGAACAAGAATATGTGCAGTTAGTGGTTACAGGTTTTTGTTGTTTGAAAAAGTGGCACAGCTCCTTAGTGAATTTTCCAGACGGATACTTATTGTCATAAATTCTTATCTGGTTATTACTGGTCTTGGTATTTTCACAAAACCTCTCCACACACACACACACACACATCACCATACTATAAATATCTAATACTCCATAAGAAAATAAGTTATTTTCCAGTGTAACTGAAATCTTGGGGTCATAAAATACAGTAGACACTGTATCACTGCCTTGGGAAAGCTCAGTCAATCATGGCAGGCCTGAGAGAGGATTGTTAAACAGACTGCAACCTGTGTTATATTAGACTACAGCTCTTTTCCTCAGTCACACTGCTAATGACAGGGAGACTTGGAGGAGAGAGAAGTGTGGGCAAAGACCTGGAGACTAATACTGAGGCACTAACTTTAGAGAAGCAAAATTAGAGAGGGGTTCTATGGCAGGGATGCATAAATTTGGCCGATGTTAGCAGGTCCTCTGGGACCCCCACAGCAATTACTATCAAAAGCGCTGTTTTATGTTGCCGCAGTCCGCTTCCCCAGAGCCGCCCGCACGCCGCTCCTCATCACCGCTGCAATAAATCAATTTTCATCCTTCTGCCACCACTGCCACTTTACCAGTACACACACATACACGCACAGTCTCTGTCTCTCTTTTAGCCACTCGTTCCCCACAAGGGCTTCCCTTCCTCTTATACACAAATGTGACAGACTGACATCCTGGCCAGCATACAAACTCACTATTACACACAAACGCATAAATATAAATGAATTTCTAAACCGACCCCAAAATCTGACTTTTTATTAAATGAAAGGATTCCAAAGAAATGAATGTGGTTTTCTTGATCCAGTAGTTTTGATTAGCGGATTCAGACGGGCTGATGCTGTTGACTCTGTGTTTGCATGTGGGTTCGGAGAAAAACAAGTTTTTGGACGATGTACAGAGACGGTATACAGAGAGCGGAGAGTAAATTGCCAGTTGACTGTCTAATTCTTGGCTTAATGAGTTGCATCATGCTTAAAAGTTTATAAGTAAAGCAGCAGAAACAAGTAATCTTGGAAGGGAAGGCTGCATAATGTGTTATGTGCATATTTGTTTAAGTGCTAATGATTTTGAAAGAAAAAAAAAATTAATAACTATGTGAGATATTACCATTTAAAATAGCTGGTTTCTATTTGAATATATTTAAAAATGTGACTATTCCTGTGCTGATTTGCTGTTAAAAAAGAAAAACAGTTATTACAATTGTTGAAAACATTTAATTATAATAACAATAATATGCTGCTTAATATTTTAGTGGAAATATACTTTTTTTCAGGATGCTTTAATTAATAGACAGTTCAGAAGTAGAGAATTTATTTAAAATAGAAATTTTAAATGTTTTTACTGTCTGTTTTAAATAATGTAATGCTTTCTTGTTGCGTAAAAGTTGTTATTTGTGAAATAAGAACTTTTAGCTTAGTAAAGGTTTCTAAAATTTATTTTAACTCTCTTTTAATTAATGTAATACTTCCTTGTTGAGTAAAAGTGTCAATTTCTTGGAAAAGAAATCTTACTGGCCCCAACATTTTAAAAGATAGAATATAATACTATATTCATACATATTTTACATTATATTGTTATATGTGAAATAATAACTTTTAACTCAGTAAATGTTAGAATCTGCAAGTTGTTGTGTTTTTAGTGTCACTTTTAATTATTGTAATGCTTCCTTGTTAAGTGAAAGTGTGAAATTCTTGGGGAAAAAAAACTTACTGGCCCCAAAATTTTGAAAGACGGAATATTTGCATATATTTACATTATATTTTGTTATATGTAAAACAATAAGAAAATAGTTTAGTAAATGTTAGAATCTTAGTAAATGTTAAAATCCAGTTATTGCCGCCAGTTATTGATTAATATGAGCCTATTATTATTTTTTGTTACACAGAAAAAGTTTAAAAAGTTTACATACACCTTGCAGAATCTGCAAAAAGTTCATTATTTTGCCAAAATAATAGGGATAAAAAACATTTACATATAGTCCACAAGATAAATTAATGGTTGAATTTATTAAAATTACCTTGTTCAAAAGTTTACATATGCTTGATTCTTTAATACTTTGTTGTTACCTGAATGATCCACAGTATCTTTGTGTATTTGAACCCTTTCCAACAATGACTGTATGATTTTGAGATGCATCTTCCTCACACTGAGGACAACTGAGAGACTCATATGCAAGTATTACAGAAGGTTTCAATGCTCACTGATGCTACAGAAGGAAAAGCAATGGATTAAGAGGGGGGGGGGGGGGTGAAAACTTTTGCACTGAATGAAGATGTGTACGTTTTTTTGCCTAAATATCTTTTTTGTTTGTTTTGTTTTGTTTTCTCATTTAGTACTGCCCTTCAGAACCTACAGAAGATACTTGCATGTTTCAATACAAAATAAGTTTCAAAGGCTGTGGATCAATCAGGTAACAACACAGTGTCAGTAGTGGTTAAAGTTTTGTTACAGACAATCTCCATGCCAACATAGACACTTTTTATGATGTATTTATTTATTTTTTTCATTTACACAACTGTATACACTCCCTATTGTAACAATTCCTGAATAAAAAATCTCAGACAATGTTTCTGCCATTGAGCTTATAAGATCAGATTTTTAAATGTCAGGTTGGAGCTCTGAGTAAGTGTCCTTATTTGTCTGAGCTTTGATAGATTACTTGCATCTGCTTTATCCCAGAGACCACTGTGATATTTGGAGAAATGGGGCTGTTTGCTTGCATCACAAGTGACGGCAGCCTCTCATTTAGAGCTCTTCTGAGAAACCCGATGAGCAAAAGCACTCCCTGACTCGACTTCACCATGTGAAGTGTTGTCAGAGAAGTAGGGGGCTTTACTGGCTCAGAGGAACAAGCTCTGGAACCATGCAGTGTTCTGGGAAATGACAGCAGTCTTAGAATAAATAAATATCTCAAAATCAGCCTGGCAAAGACATTATTTGTGTACTCGTACTGAAACAGCGTGTAATACATTTGGATGGGATTATATAAATATGTATTTCGTGCTTTATAAATTCATGAGTTGAATTTACACTTTCTGTTTTCTCACAATATTAATTATTAAGCAGGCTAAATATAAGAGTACGGAGCATGCAGAATGCTAGTATAGTAAATTTAATTTTCATATTGTCAACTCAAGTTAGGACAAAAAGGCCTCAACTGGTAAGTGGCCAACAATCTCAGCGGTTGTCCCTTTAAATGGATACCTTCCTCTTTCCTGCTTCACCCCAATCTTTTCTGTCATGGCTTACTTTTTCTTATTTCCCATTTTACTTTGTGTAGCTTCTCCAGCTGCTTCGCCCTCGGGTGATCTTTAGCAAACAGCCTAAAAAAAGATTAAACCTAAAAAATGAAGCACCTTTTGACTTCATTTTTTTGTTCCCCCAACCAAGGTGGCATGTGAAGGTTCCAGTTGTGTTTGTCATTGCCACCTTCACTCTTAAAAATAAAGGTGCTTCACAATGCCATAGAGAACCTTTAACATCTGAAGAACCTTTCGGTTTCACAAAAGCTTCTTTGTGACGAAAAAGGGTTCTTCAGATTATAAAAAGGTAAGAAAGAGATGGTTCTTTAAAGAACCTTTGACAGAATGGTTCTTTGTGGAACCAAAAATGGTTCTTCTGTGGCATCGCTTTGAAGAACCTTTTAAAGCACCTTTATTTTTAAGAGTGTTGAGCACTTTAGAATGAAGTTGACATATAAAATATACAGCTTTATGGATTCCAGGAGTAATCGAGCACTTCCCAGAAGTGTCCAAGGTGCAGGCAGAAGCTCTTGAAAAGTACTGTAATTACTCAATTTTCTTAACCCTCTTTTGTTTAGGGCTTGGATACATTGCAGGCAAACAAATCTCTCACCATCTAGGAAAGAGGCCTGTGGCGTGTTTTACAAGTGGCTCAGACTACGGCCATCAAATTGATGTAAAGTGAAGAGCTGTAGCTGCGTAAACCATTAAACCCACCTAGAGAGACGTTTGCATCCTATCTCTCCCTCGAGGCATTTCGTAAGGCATCTCTTACTGTCTCTTTCCACCCACTATCTGTTTCTACTGCCAGAAAAAAAAACAAAAAAAAAAATACTAAGAACAAATTTCTTCTCTTGCTCAATCTTTGGCAAATTCACCTGGTGGCTATAAAACATCTAATAGTCTGGAACGCCACAGTTCTTTACCGGTCCTAAACCCTTAGTCTGCACATCTACAGCTTCAGATAGTAATGTACAGTATGTTTTCCCACAGGACTCAAGGTTTAAAGAGGACAAGGTTTCTTTGGCCATTAGACGCCACAGTTTGGAAACCGATCTCCTTTAGTTTATTGTAATCACTCAAAATTTACTTCTGAATCACTTTCCCCTTCATGCTACCTGTACTTTTTGTGCAGGACTACCTGTTTGTCAAATTAGTAATACTCATACTTACCCATTAAAGGATTAGTTCACTTCCAGAGTAAAAATGTCCTGATAATACTCACCCCATGTCATCCAAGATGTTCAGTCGAAAAGATATTTTTAAAAGTTTTTTGATGGAAACATTCCAGGATTTTTCTCCATATATAGTGGATTTTAATAGGAGCCAATGGGTTGAAAGTCCAAAATGGAGTTTCAGTGCCCCTTCAAAGGGCTCTACACGATCCCAGCTGAGGAATAAGGGTCTTATCTAGCGAAATGATTAGTCATTTTCTAAAAAAAAAATTAAAAATGTATATACTTTTTAACCACAAATGCTCGACCTCACACATTACGTAATCCCGTTGGAAAGGTTACACATGATGTTGGCGGAAGCACTGACCCAGTGTTTACATGCAAAGAAGTAAACCTACCTTTGCCCTACTCTACCTTTTTGAACCGAAGTACACAGATGAAGAACTAACCGTGCGTGACCTTTCCAATGTGATTACATAATATGTGAAGTCTGCTTTGAAACTGCTGGATTGAAACTGCAATTTGGACCTTTAACCTGTTGGCCACAGGTTCTTTGAGGCTAAAGAAGGTTCTTCAGATTATAAAACAGTAAGAAAGAGGTGGTTCTTTAAAGAACTTTTGACTAAATGGTTCTTTGTGGAACCAAAAATGGTTCTTCTATGGCATCGTTGTGAAGAACCTTTTAAAGCACCTTTATTTTTAAGAGTGTATGTAGAGGACACGAGGACTCAGTTAATAAGAAAATGAAAACAAGACTATTAACAAAACAGTGTTTTTTATATTAAATGTGTTTATCCAATACCAATCAATTTTTAGGTTCCAGGCTTATTTTTATTATTATTTTCTATAACTTGTCTTCTGTAAAATGGATATGAAAATAATGTTTGAAAAAGATGATATTTTAAGAATATTAATGTTTTGCATTTGTATGCACACCAGTGCCTGCATTTAATATCCATTTAATGGAAATAACAGTTCTGAGGATTTCGACAGCCACAGGAAACTTCCACCTGAACCAAACTTTGCACAATGATTTGTGCAAAGATTCTCAGCTATGGTGTGAAAGGTATTAGAGAATGATATGATATACTATTTTACTTTATTTAATATGTTTGTAAACATGGGCAAAATGAGTTTTCCTATTAGGATGGAAAGGAGAGGACATGATGTGTGGCCAAGTATGGTAACCCAATTTGTGCTCTGCATTTTACCCAAGTGCACACACACTTGGTCAAGGGTCTCACCTCAGTCATGGTATTGAGGGTGGAAGAGAGCGACATCCTGACTCAAAACACAAAGCATGTATTGTCTCCAGAGAAATTTGCTTAAGTAAAATGAAGTAAATGATCATATGAAAGAGTGTGCAAGTACTTCTATGAACAGCGAGACATATCTGGGAAAAATCTGAGCATTAATAGGTTAATGGAGAAGTTCACTTCCAAAACAAAAATTTACAGATATCATGAACCGGAAAAAAACAGAGCTCAGGCAGAGGAAGACAAGACGATCGTTTGACATTAAAAAGTATATCAATTGTATTATTTTTATGAAAATAGCCGATTGTTTCACTAGATGAGACCCTTCTTCCTCGGCTGGGATCGTTTGAAGCCGCATTTAAACTGCATTTTGTAAGTTCAAACTCGGGGCACCATAGAAGTCCACTATATGGAGAAAAATGCTGAAATGTTTTCTTCAAAAAACATAATTTCTTTATGACTGAAGAAAGAAAGAAATGAACATCTTGGATGACAGGGCGGTGAGTACATTATCTGTAAATTTTTGTTCTGGAAGTGGACTTCTCCTTTAATGCTACTGCCGATTGCATTTTTTTCTGCAGTTTCATAATCATTTATTATATGTAACAGATGGTCAAAACATTGCATTGTACTAAAATCCATATGTGGGGGTGTTGACAGATATACAGTATATGGAAACCATTAACAGGCTATGCCCCGTTTCACAGCTTGTCATATCTATTCGTGTTGTCGAGCAACTGCTCAGCTGGAGCTTGAGCGTCAAATTGAAGCCTGTTAGATGAGTGTGCTGCGTCCACATAAAGAAGATTGATCCTCAGTGTCCCATTCAAGATGACCAGCCTTACTACAACACAACTTAACCTGCATGCACAAGGCTCCCTTGCTAGTATATCTGCCACGTAGAATCACATTAACCACTAACATTTTGACAACAGCTGTTTGTCAGTCTCAAGCCTGATAAGACAGTGAGAGACTTGTCCAGAAACTTGTGCTATTGTTGGGCCCATCAGACCTTCCCAACTGACATGGGGCCATAAATGTGTCTAAATCTGAATAGTGGCTGTAACACAATGCCTCTGTGCAATCTTATGCCCATCCGTCTTTCTTGGTTTTTAAATTGTGCCTTGAAAGACAGCCATCAAGATGTGCTATATATTATATGGTTTACTGAGAAGCATCCCAACAGATATTGAAATAAAAATTGTGTTTTTCCTCCGAATGCATCCAATAGCAATGATTAAATTCACGGAAGGTCACATAGTTGAGGAATGAATAATTGATTAAAACAAAGAAGTATTTGAAATCCCATTTGGATTGGGTTTGTAAACATCAGGTTTTGTGGTTATTTCAGGCTGGAAAAACTAGACGGATTTTAGTGGGATATGCCAATGCCTCGGATTTAGCTTCCTGTCTTCCATAGTATTTGTTTTCTTAGCAGCTTGTGTCAATCATCAAATCCTTTGTCTGTTTATGCTCAATGTTGGTGAACGGCCAAGATTATCAGAACTTGGGCGATATTTTGCATGCCGTAATGCTGGATTAAACACCTATTCTGTAATGCTGTAGATCACAGAGCCCGCATGGATGGCTATAATTGAAATTAGTCATAGAGGAAATATGGATTGTCTCACGCTGTCCAGTATTCTAAAGCAGAGCAGGTGTGAAATCGTTGAGAAAATGGTGGCTGTACTTTCCCGCTCCACCACCTCAGGCAGCAGTGCGTAGAGAGAAACCGATTAACTCACCCCAGGGCAGCCGTGACGGACGTGGCGACCCAACAGTCGTAACAAGTCAAGCTTGGGCCCCCCGCATTCATTTTAAACGCATCCTGTCAAATCCGAGTTGAATTTAACTGATGTCTTGCTGCTTCTGTCTCGCCTCACACTGTGTATCAGGAAACACGGGTTAGACCAAGAGAATTTTTGACCCCCTACTCTAAATCTTTTTTTATCATGGCCTCTTACAAGTAAAATAACCAATAATTTGACCTTTTTATGACAAGGCAAGGTTTGATAACATTATAAGTACATTTTCAAAAGTTCAGAACTTTGGAGGCAGTAATATTTAAAAAAATATATATATATTTTTATTTAGCTAGGACACATTAAATTGATCAAAAGTGACAGTAAAGGCATTTATAATGTTACAAGTGATTTCTATTTCAAATAAATGCTATTCTTTTGATCGTTCTATTCATCAAACAATACTTAAAAAATTGCACAAAAAATATTCAACCTGATCACGCTGTTCATACATATTTTATGAGGTGGCTAATTCGTGCTAATTCATATAACCTCACTTGTACGAATTTGTATGATCTGTGAAAAATCTTACATAATTTACAAGGTGTCACAGAAAACAAGTGAAGCTGTGCGATTTAGCTACCTCAGAAATATGTACGAATTGGTCGTGATATATTGTCAAAATATTATATACACAACACAGTATATATGCATGTGTGTGTTTACACTACCAGTCAAAAGTATTTGAACAGTAAAATTCTTTATGTTTTTTTTAAAGCAATCTCTTCTGCTCACCAAGCCTGCGTTTATTTGATCCAAAATGCAACAAAAACCGTAACACTTTGAAATATTTTTGCCATTTAAAATAACTGTTGTCTATTTGAATATACTTTAAAATGTAATTTCTTCCTGTGATTTCAAAGCTGAATTTTTAGCATCATTATTCCAGACACATCATTCAGAAACCATTCTAATATTCTGATTTGCCATTCAAAAAACATTTATTATTATTATTTTGTTGAAAACAGCTGAGTAGAATTTGTTCAGGTTTCGCTGATTAAAAAATCAAACCCACTATTTTAAATATTGATAATAATAATAAAATTATGTTTCTTAAACTGCAAATCAGCATGTTACAATGATTTCTGAAGTATCATGTGTCACTGAAAACTGGAGTAATGATGCTGAAAATGTAGCTTTGATCACAGGAATAATTCACATTTTAAAATATATTCAAATAGAAAACAGTTATTTTAAAAATACTAAAAAGCATTTCAGAATTTTACTGTTTTTGCTGTACTTTGGATTAAATAGATGCAGGCTTGGTGAGCAGAAGAGACTTTTTTAAAAAACATTAACAATCTTACTGTTCAAAAACACTTGATCAAATAAAAGTAACCTTGGTGAGACTTACCAACCCCAAACTTTTGAACGGTAGTATACAATCCTCCATGTTTATAAGTTAATTCATCGTATATTTTAATGTCCACTTTACATTTTTGCAGTCATTACATTTAAATTTCTTATAAAATGTTTAGAATTTTCTTATATGAATCCATCATAAATAAAAAGAGTGCATTTCTAAGGACTGAGGAGTTTTTTTTTTTTTTTTTAAATGGTTTTTCAGGGTTTTTTCATCATGAAGATGACTCATTATTTGTCATTGACCCTGATATCAGGAAATATCACTTGAGTTTGTGATAAAGCGGAATATCTCATTTCACTTTCTGTTACCGTTCCCCCCAGAGGCACTTTGTCTGCCTATATTGAAATGTCAAGTCTATCCCTTAGTAAGCAAACAAAGAAAGAAACAACGAGACAAGCATCAATGAGAAAAAGTGTCCCATCACTTATTCTCCCAGTAGGATCTTTACATTGCAGAAAGTCTCTAGATGGCTGAAATGTCATTTTGCACTCTGCTTCTGCAGTCTAACTCGGCATTTCAATTTACAATGACTGAAGCAACTGAGGGCTTTTTCAGGTTGTCCGTGGTGTACTTGCCATGCATGTCATGTCAAAATGCAGCAAGTCTTTTTTTATATATTTATTTTTGATTTTCCTGTTGTGAAAGTGAACGTGAGCAGGTGGGAGAGGGGTCTGTGACTGTACTCCTCTGTCATGTCAAGCATATCCACCGTTCCATGAGATTCCGTTCTGGAAGCATATGTGCAGCTCTTTTTGAACATCAGGCATTGTGCGTATGGTGTGTGTCAGCAGGGTCTCTACATGTCATGTTTCATACCAGATAGCAGCTCTGACGCTGGCACTTTAATATCTTCACACAACCATATGCATTATCTGTTTTCATTAGTAATTCCCGCTAACTTCTTATTTACACCAGGAGGCCTTGACATCCACCTAAAGACTTAGGATATAGTCACGGATCATGACTCGGATTTTCTTTCTCCTTGGTGTGCGTCTGTGCACATACAAAACGCATCTTAGTGATACTGCAACAGAGAGACTAGGATAAATACATCAACTGCTTTTCTGTTGTTGTTGTTTAGTAACTCCACTCGGAGGAAGATTCATGCATTCTATTATCGGAGAGGTGAGGATGTTCAAAGATGCGGGAAATTTTTCAAATCACACGGTTCTGTATCTGTAAAAAGAATGTGGAGAAATAAATAAATTGGAATAGGAATGAATAGAGGGGTAATCTTGTTCATTTTTTGGTTCTTCTCTCTTCGTTTCTCTCACATTCTGACTACTGATGTGTGCAAATTATAATGTAATGTGTGTTTAAATGTTTGCCAGAAAACATTCGATCTAAAAACTGCTTGCATGAAGGAACTGCCAGCAAACGTGATTAGATTATTCATTTGCTGAACATCTCAAAACAAATTAAAATGTATATTCATTCTTCTCTACAGAATTTAGAGTAGCACTCGATGTTAAGCTTCATTTTATATATATATATATATATATATATATATATATATAAAAATATATATATATGTTTTTTTTTTTTTTAATTTTAATTAATTAATATTTTTTTATATATATATATATATATATATATATATATATATATATATATATATTTATTGAGTCTCAGTCACTTCATATATAGAAATGGTGAAAACAAAGTTCTGATAGAGCTGTATGGAATTAATAGGGGTCGTGACACGAGAAATCAAAATTTGCTTTAATCTTTTGTCATATTAGAGGTCTTTGTACCAGTAATACATTCTACAAGTTTCATAGCTTAACACATCCTCCTCATCATAAACAAAACATTTATTTAACCAAGCTCCAAAAATGGCTTGTTTGAATATTGTGGGATTTGTGACATCACAAGGTCAGATACATGAGTAGTATCACACGAGTAGCCGTGTGATATGACTGTATGTCGGCACGGATGTGATTTGGCCATAGGTAATCACAGTGTGCTGATATATATACAACAGTTCAAAGGCACAAGTATGTAAATACATAAGAAACAACAACAGAGTGTCTTTAAAAACAATCCTTTGTGTGAACTACTTTCTTCCGCCATGGATTCACATCTCAGTTTGACAGTTTAACAGCTGAGCCCAAGCCTCCACTACTAATTGGAAAACTTCACTTTAGAACAATTGACGACGGACCGTTGATTTGCTTCTTTCAAACCTTACTGTATTAAAGTGCTCCTGTTATGCCTTTTCAAATGTGAACTTTCATGCGGTATGTCATGTAGCTGTATATGAACATAAACTATCTGCAAAGTTGTGAAGTCGACAGTGCACGATAAATAAAGTTACTGTCTATCAAAAAAAAGGGTCGGCTCACAATCGCCTGAACGAGTCTTCAGGAATTTGAATCTTGTTCTTTTACGGCTATACGTCACGAAGTAACACATTTGCATAATACCCGCCCACGTTCTATGTCGCAAACAACTTGCCCACCCACAAACACAGTAAAATTTCCATGTGGTTTACATCATGTCGAGAAGACACTGTATCCTACGTTTACACTGTGAGTAAATTTGTTTTATATTCACTTCCAAAAGATGAATCTACAAAGATTGTATTTACTAGCAGTTGTTCAAAATACGTAGTTGTACATGTTATGTTGTGTGTCAACCCTGCACATGTCTTGCTAACTGGCTAACTCACGCTTCTGTAGTTCTGTATGTTCAGATGTGGGCCCACTGTAGTCTAAAAATTTGTGATTGATGCAGCTTCTGTCTCATCAGTTGGAGTAATTATAAAGGATGGCACACAAAGGAGCTTTTACACCGAATGCAGAAAGTGCTACGCTATGAAACCCATTCACTTCACCATGCCGCGCTCAAAGTTCAAATGAGTTGAACTTTTGCCGCTTCGCTCTGAAGGGCTGCACTGAACCCAGCGGCCACCGCAGCGCTTTCCGCGTTCGGTGTGAAAGCCGCTTAATGCATTATACAGTGTTGAAGTTTACAACATAGAGGTGTGCCCGGTTCGCTTACATAAGCAAATTGTGAGTACTTTCCACGGTAGTCCATGTTAACTTGTCGATCAGCCACTTCAGCCATTTCATCGTCAGATTCCGGCTCAAATTGGTAAGGTAAAATCTGCCATCTTTTCTATGTATTGACAAGTATCCAGGGCTGTCATTCAGTTATGCGTTCAGTTTCGTTTTCCAACACGCACTGTACATGGTACACTGTAAAAACACAATTTGTTGAGTCAGCTTAAAATAATTTGTTACCACGCTGCCTTAAAATTTTAAGTTCAGTCAGCTAAAATAAGTTTAGTTAGCTTGAAATGTTAAGTTGTACTAAGTAACAACTTAGATGGGTACGTAACCCAGCTGCCTTAAAATTTTAAGTTGATTCAACTCAAATATCTAAGTTGTCACTTAGTATAATTTAACATTTCAAGTTGAATAAACTTTTTTTTTGAGTTGTCTGAATTTAAAAATTTAAGGCAGCCAGGTTACAAATTATTTTAAGTTGACTCAACAAATTGTTTTTTACATTTTAGACCAATCATAAAGGACTGCGCCATCTGACTAATCACAGCAGTGAGGGCTCACGTAAAGGAGGGGTTTAGAAAGACTGATTCTTCAAACCGCTTCACACAAGTCGTTTACGAATCATTTAGAAATGAGGTAAAATTAAATCTATTTTTGGAGAAAACTAAAGTGTTTTTTGACCTTGCTTACATATAAACCTGTTTTAGGAGACTCATAAAACAATATTAGCAACCTTTAAAATGGCATAATAGGAGCACTTTAAAAGCTCACTGCATTATGTAGAGAGAGATGGACTGAGTATGATTACCATAGATCAGCTAAAACTATTTGCTCTGAAACAAATAATAAATTAATGAGACCAAAGACTGCCCAATAGCTTTACCCAAAACAAATTATATCTCATGTTTAACCGCTATAGAGAGATCAAAGTCAGCGGCAAATTCCAGAAGGTCTGGCTGTCTTGAGTCTGCCCTCAGCGGGTTCATGAGCGCTGGAGCCCACATCTCCGAAAATATTGAACCAAATTTTGAAATTGACGTTATCTTTATTAACAAACTGCATATTTGAAGTCTAAACATGTACATTCTTGCCTGAAAACTTTTAAAACTACTTTCTGTGACACGAAAACAGTATCATTTATAAAATTATAGTGGATTTGGGCGTCCACCTTGTCACTCGCTGTGAGATATACTGCAAGCAGAGTTATACAAACTCCAAACGGTTGGAGTTCCGATGTGACTAGAATATCGCATTCATCTCAGCCAATCAAATTCGATAACCTGAAAGAACTGTTGTATAAATTTGCAAATAACTGCCTCCTGAGCAAGACATCAGTGAATAGTTATACAGCATCACGCAATAGGCCCCACACACTTGCGTTCAGTTGCTTAACACTTTAAAGGGAACCAGGGGTGATGATATCTCTTACTGAAATATGTAGCAGAAAACCCACAAAAGACTTGGATTATTTAAAAAATCCACTTTATACGTATTTTGTACTATGGGGGGAGCCATTATTTCAATGACGTGAAATGGCTGCACACAGTGAGCTACTGCCACTAACTGTTGCTATTTTTACTGCAACACAACTGATAAAAAATACTGATACGATGGCACATTGTCTGGCTTTTGGTTGTAATTTTCAGTCGAAGGGCAACGAGAAGCGATGTAAGTCTTCACTGCTTTCCCAGCGATAAGAAGAGGAGCAAAGAATGGGAAGATGCCTGTGGACGAATAAATCTTTCTAAAGACCCCGTGTCTTTGTTCTCTCTACTTTAGACCTGATGCATTTAAGGCTTTAGTAGACCACAGCTGCTGAAAGAGCTTTCAAACGGCAGAGACAAGAAACGCTAGATGCCATCCGGCAGGATGTAAACATGCCGACGCTTGTCATGGCGCCACAGCCACTGAAGAATTCTCTCAGCATGGATTTCACTGGATATCCAGGGCGTTTATACTTGTGAAAATCGATGGTATGACATCGGTTTAAGGATACATTTAAATCCATTGTCAACTGTAAGCTTTTTCAGTAGCTGTGGTCATCGTATCAGTATTTTATTTTCTGAATTGTGTTGTGGAAAAAATAGCAACAGGTAGCATTGGTTGTCAGGATGAGTGTAGAGAGGAAACGAGGATGAGGAAATAGAACAAACGGGGTTTTAATGATACATTCCAACAAGGGTACAGACAGGAACAGCAGGGAAACACACTCCAGCATAACATTAAGATCAGACAGGGACAAAGGAACTGAAACAAACATATAAAGTGTAGCTAATGAGACACAGACAGGTGTGGGTAATTAACCAATGATGACATAACAAGAAACGGAACAGGAAAGACCAAATAAGGGCACAGGAGGGCGAAACCAACAAAACAGTCCACAGGGGTGTGACACCAGTTGCTCACCGAGCACAACCATTTCACGTCATAATGGCGCTCCCCATAGTCCCTTGCTAACATGTAATAGTGTGTAGGCGTTGATAAAGCAATATTAGCCAGTCATAACAGTGGCCGTGTACTGACAAGCCATGAAGGAGCCGCCCCTTAAAAACAGATCATTTTAGACAGAGGCTCAGAATGAGGGTTAAACACCTAAATGTATATTTTAAAACAGTGCAGTAAATATAATGCAAATTACATTGTCATGTCAAGTAGTAAATAGTTTTCTCTGCTAATTTGCACTTGTGCAGATTTGACACAATGCTAATTTTGCACCCTGCTGGGGTGCATTGTGTTATTTGTATCTCAAACCTGTTCTGCATATTTACAGTGCTCTGTTTGATCTATGGATGAAGTCATTGAATGACACATCAAGAGTATTCAGTTGCATATTTCCCTCTACTATTACCACAACAAAGGCTATAAAAAGTTATCATGGATTTGTTGACTGTCTAATATTTTTTTTAGTCTTCAGTCCTTAAATTTATATCAGTTTGCCAAATACTCTTAACATCTATGATAAGACCTAAATGGTGGCAGCACAGGTAGAGAAAGTGGCATCATAATGTCAAATGGCACTTACAAACTCTTTGGGTATCCTGAGAGGTTTTTAATGCAACATTACTGGAACCTGACCTCATTCTTTATTCAATATCAAGATGTTTTTACCCTTTCAAAAATGCCTGGTATGAAATTGATCATCATATTTCACATGAAGTTATTTCCAGCCAGTTTAACGTTGTGTTTATTTGGCGTTGACACAAAGCTCAGCGGAGGGTGGCCATGGTGGCAGATTAGCTATCCGAAACATATTCGTGATAATCTCAACAGGTGTCATAACATGCTACCGTGGACAAAGATCAACCAGCATCGCTGAGCAGAGTTACACTGAAAATGACATCGGGGACGGTATAGCGGTCTGGCCATCTGGAGCTGTGTGAGAATCCCTGTCGGGATGATCCACCTGTGGGACGCTGGTGTATTACATTTATTTACATATTTAATCCTGGCTCATCCAGTCTGGTTCTGCTAAATAATTCAGGCAATAATTGTGAAGGGCTAGGAGGGAATGCCGATAAATCTGAGATCTAACTGTCATCTGACTCAAACCCTGTGGCTTATTCACAAGTTTAGCTGTATATCGTCAGCCAACCCATTTCTTGTCAATTGGATTTATGTATTAGCAAAAAAAAGGAGGAAGGGAGGAAGATGTCTAGACTATTTTCTTTCTTTTTTTTTTTTTTTTTTTTTTTTCCACTGGATAATAGGAGATAAGGTCTTTGCACTATAGTAATTTGAACAGTAGCAAAAATAAATGATGAAAACATTGTGAAAAATTTCCATCTTCAACATGACTTTCATATAACAAAAAGGAAAGAAAAAGTTCTGTTAGTTTTAATAAAAATAAAACTGCCTGCCACCCACCTGCTTTATAATAAGCACATTCAGTCCAGACCAAATCATAGTCAAAGTCAAAGTCAAAAAGTCAAAGTCAACTTTATTGTCAATTTTGCCATATGTGCCAGACATACAGAGAATTGAAATTGCGTTACTCTCAGACCCTAGGTGCATACACGTAACATTAAATACAAAAAGTACAATTTTAAAGATGCAAATAAATACGATTATACATATAATATATAGAATATATAGAAATATCGTGCAAAAAGAGCTTATGTAATAAAGTGACATAAAGTGACATAGTCTTTAGAGGTAGTCTGGGGGTAGTAATTGAGTAGTATGAGGTAGTTAGCAGAGCACCAATACTACACAAAGTGACTGGTGCCGGTCGGTGGGGGGTGTGTGTGTGTGTGAGAGTAAGTGTAAGTGCGTGAGTGTTTGTGAGTGTGTGTGTGTGTGTGTGTGTGTGTGTCCCAGTTCAGGAATATCGCGGGGCAGGAGAGGGGAGTGGGGGCAGAGCTGGGAGAGAGTTTAGCTTCCTGACGGCCTGATGGGTGTCACAGTACAGGAAGTCTGTGGGGCAGAAGAGGGGAGTGGAGGCAGAGCCGGGAGAGAGTTTAGCTTCCTGACAGCCTGATGGAAGAAGGCAAGCTGTAAGGGCAAGGAAATAGACGGTTCAACAATTCTCAGTATTCATAAGCGCTAACTAGGCTGCTAACTCTTCAACACAGTATAAGCATATTGCATATTTGTCACTAATAAACCACAATTTCTAGCCTGTTCTTACGAGATGAGAACATTTTTTGCCTCAATATTCATTTTACTCGTGCTACATTGCTTTGTTCAGATAAGACTGACATGGTTTCATGCAGAAGTGCTAATTTAATTTATTAGTAGCTTTGGCATAACTTTAAATGAAATATGTATTTCGTTGGTCATAGTCAAGGAATGTGTCATTCTGTTTTACAATGTTTTTTGGCTGTGTCACATCATTGACTGCATTGTATGCTTTTCACGTCCTGCCGTATTTTTTGTATTAACAAGTAGCCATGTCTCAAAAGAGACAGGGATGTTTATGTGTGTTTAAAAAAAGCTTATTCTATTTTTTATATATAGTTTCTGTTCACACAGTACAGTCTAACCACTATTTGACAGGGTGTAATGAAGTGAAGCCTTCTTTGACAAGACCTTACTATTTTATATATGTATTTTCATACCTATTTACTTTTTTGCAGTGTCGGCATAACACTGACAACTTTTGAATTAAGTTGCATTGATCTTTTTTGGGTTGATTTACTTTGGGTGAAGGAAGAATCTATTCAGATGTCTTATACAATATGAGTTTAAAGGAATACTTCACCCAGAACAAAAAAATTGTCTTTTACTCACCCCCATGCTGTTCCAAACACAAAAGAACGATTTTTTCCTTCATGTATTTTTGTTCTGTGAAACACACAATGAAATTTTTTGACTGAGATGGTTGCATTTATCAAAAGAAGTTAAAAGCCAAATGGGGAATGATGCTTCAAGCTTCGAAATGGATAAAAAAGCTCCATTAAATTATCATAAAAGTGGTCCATATGACTTCAAAAGCCATTAAATCTGTATAAAAACGCATATAAATTGGTCATTATTCCTTAGTCATCTTTATTGAGCTGTTAACTTCTATAACTGGATCATTGAGTCAAGGAGTTTAACTCAGCTGGATCAGTTGATTCCCTGCAAAAATATAGCTATGGTTTCAGATGACTTTGCATGAGTTGCATTGATTTTTTTTTTTTCCTTTTTTTTTTTTTTTTTGAAGATTTGAAAACAACTGATGATGACATTTTATTCATAGTGTTAAGTCAGTTTTCAGTTTACTTTGTTTACCATATATGAGTGTAGCACAGTTAGGGATGCTCATTTTAACCGGTTAAATGTTAACCGACAGAAAGAATTTTGACCGATTAAAACAATCAGTTAAACGGTTTAAAAGGTCATTTAATTTTTTTTTTTTTTTTCAGTAATTTATCAAAATATTTTAAAACATTTGCTGGATGGTTAAAATAAAAAAAGGCATTTTTGAGAGAGAAAAAAAAAAGATAAATCGTGTAAGCCTATAACGTTAAGTCGCATTTTATTATTACATTCAGAAATAGACCTGATGTCGACGCAAAATGTTTACATACACTATAAACAAAGGCTAGGCTATTTTAGTTCCCCTGACTCCACAAAAAAAATCCATTCAATTTAGCAGTATTCAGAAAAGAACAAGAATGAAAATATAAACGACTATATGGCTATATAAACGACAAGCCAAAACAAATTCATTTAGGCTAAAGCGAAACTGAAGCTAATGTTGGGTTTCTCATACGACACAAATCCAAATGTTTCTAGAAGTATTTGAATGCCAAAATATTATTTATTACGTAAACCTAGTTTTGTACTTCACTCGCATTCCAATATCCACATCCACATAAAACAAATTGTTTGACATAATATCACGGCAGTACGCTGAAAACAATTAAGCAGTGTGTTTTTTGCATATGTTGAACTGACTGTATTTTTTTTATGATAATGAAAAGACTGCATTGTCAAGTTAGCAATGCTTACTCTGTGTGCGCGTGCGGTGCCGGAACAATCACTTGATTTTTTTTTCTTTTCTTCTAACAGTGGAAACGACTCCTAGTCATACAGATAAACAAAACTATAAATGGTTTGCTTTTATTTGTGTACATTCACAATAAAAAACAAATCTTTGTGCTTGTGTAAAATAAAGAAAAATAGGATGCCGCTTTTAGCCGTCTTCCTTTCATGCAGCGCAAAAATGAACCAAAACTCTGCATACTAGCTACTTGTTGCACATTTTTTTTCTTTAGTTTTGTTAATTAAGTAAAAATGTTAATTGTACAGGCCTAGTCATTCATTATGTATTAGTGTTGTCACAATACGATACGATACCTGACTAAAATATCACAATACTGCTACTGAACCGATACTATGAATAAAAAATAGAACAACTGGAAAAGTAATTGAATAATAGATGATCCAAATGGAGATCATGGTTATTTCATCTATTAAATCAAAGCATTTCATCCCCCCTTTAAAAAAATTAAAATAAAATTATAATAAATCACATGCTGGTGCCACTACACAGGATTATGGTGAACAACTACCAAGCCTACAGGTATGTGCAGATCTTTGCTATATTTGTAAGTTAGCTTAAAGGATAAAGCCAAATCTTATTTCAAATATAGTAATTTTATTTCATAACAACAATTTATATCATGACACATTTTTTGTTATTTTATCTTTGTTATTAATAATAAGAACCTAGATGCAAGTAACACACTAAAGAACAACTACAATAAAACAAAGACATAAATGAAATAAAAAGGGCCCTGTAAAATCTTTTATTTTTTCCTAAATTCCATTTAAATTTTTCTAGAGTCTATTTTAATGGTTGCATTAATATATATATCAAAAAGTATGTCTAAATAATTGAAATCATGAGACTTGCAGAATTAAACAGCAATTTATTAAATGTTTAACAAAAATTACATGTTTTTAGGGCCCTATGAAATACTTTTATTATTTTTATCCAATTCAGTTTTGTTTGTGAATCTCTGTTCCAGTTTACTCGTTTCATTACATTTTAATAATCATAAGCATGTCTAATGAATATCTAAAGGATAATTAGATTTGATAAAAAGTTAATTTAATATAGGCTATTTCTTTCTTTCTTTTTTTTTTTTCAGAAAAACTTTATGTATGTATTTGAACAAATTTTTGAACAATACCCAGCCCTAGTTAACGGTTAATAATCGGTAGCAAGCATCGGCTGTTGGTTAGGAAAAATAACCTAAAGTAACATCCCTAAGCACGGTGCATTGACATGTTCCTTTTACCGTAGTAACTGATATAAACAGCTTTGAAAGAAGTGCGAGGAAAAGGTTGCTAAATGTTTCCCCACTTGTTACAACTTCACTGAAAAGGTTAAAAAAAAATAAATAAATGCACTACCATAACCATGGCAATGAGTGCTTTTCCAAGAACACATTTTGAAGAGTGCTTAACAGCAGAAATTGGAACATTTAAGTTGTTTGCATGTTATCTGTGTAAAAAGAAAATGCTTTGCACCACATTGCAAGTGCTCTCAAAAGCTCAGCTTTAATCACTCATAAAGGAACTCTAAGATGCCATGGAGTGATTTTATCTTTCATTGTGCATTTTCCATGAAACACCAACAGAGTTCTGTGTAAATCTTTGTTTTTCCCCCAAAAATCGAACAAAAATTAGCATTCAATTCAATGGGACCGTTTACTTAGACATGGATTTGTACAGTGATTTACTCAGAAATTCGCTCTTCTTGTGTTTCATGAAAAAGTCCCATTGTTTGTTTCTATTCTTCTGGTTTGGTATCTTGAATTTGCATATGTCCCAATTTGCATACTACTTCCGTTTCCTCACTTCTAACATCTTTGCCACAGTGAACTTGAATGTGATTAATTATTTACAGGTTCCAATAAAAAAAAACGTTTGAAGTCAAACTCTTTAACCACAAAAAGTGTGTTCTCTGTGAATGTGTTTTTTGTTTATGGAAAAAAATAAAATAAAATAAGAAGTGTATTTGTGTACTGTGCATGATTTGTAGCAATGTTAACAGTACGACATTCTGGATCACACTGTGCTTTAGTCTTAGCCTTCATTAATGCTGTTTGAGTGCATGTACAGCTTTTTCCTGGAACCACCTGTAATTTCCTGAATATAATAAATAGTATTTTGAGGTTTCTGTACGTTTTTCAAATCTAAGCACTATATACCCATGTAAGAGTGATTTGAGGATTGAGGTGAGCTTGAGCGCCATCAGTAAATGGGTCTATAATAAAGCTGTTATAAGTATGACGCAGTTCTTTGTTCATAAGATGTGCTTGTGTGATTCTCATACATCAAATGTACAGGCATACATTTACGTTGCTATTTTGCTATTTTTTTTTTTTAGACTTAGTTTGACAAATTTAATGAATACATTTTTCTGAATCATTTTATGTTGATATAATGTGAGGATTGCCATTTTTAAATGCATATTTAAATGTTAATCATGAAAATTAAATACACTAAAATAATTAATAATACCACTGTATGTCAGAATAGTTCATAACTGGAAGTAAGGCCATTTTTAAACTATTATTAATATTGTATATATAAAAAAATTCTAACTAAGATTTTTTTAACAGTTATTAAACATAGATTTTATTTTTAACATTTTTAAAATTATACATAAAATGTATAATTTGATCTGGTTTTATAGAAATGTATAGAATATTTTATAGAATTTATCTAATTCTAACATTTAATGCTTTACATAAGTATTCCTTGAATCTTGCTTAATTTTTAATAATTTTTGTTGAGATTATTTTTTTTTTTCAGCTTTTGATATGGACATAGACAGGAGGCAGTATCACCTATGCTTGTTGCTGTATTTCTTATCCCTTCAAAAATGGCACCTCGCAGCAGTTAAACATCAAATGCTATTTGTGAGCATCCCTTACTGTTTGTATTTGTCTGTGAACAGCAGGGACAGGATATTTTGTGGCCATGTCTGTTTTGCTCTGTTGGTCAGGACACAGTGGCCTGCTGTTGTCTCTTTGTCAGTCTGTGTAGGTACAGGACTGTGCCTTGATTGCTTATATAAAAGCTGTGATGCTTTGTTAAAAAAAAAAAAGTCTGACTAAAATCTATTGAGCTGTCTGTAGTCTACAGCAAACATAAAATCCAAACCACTTTTTTTTTTTTTTTTTTTTTTTTTTTTTTAAATAATAATAATTTTCAAGTTATCATCATTTATGGCATATACTCTGATGTTTATGATGCGTACTGAACAGAAAGAGGCAGTGGTTTTTGAGCGCTGCATATAGGGGAGAGTGGGGTGAGTTAAGCCAGTTTTTACTTATGACGTGTTTAAACTGAGCACATGACAGTAATGGGTCCAACTTAAATATGTACATAAATTTCAAGATGTGGTGCATCCTTGGGAATAATCACTTTGGATGAAAAATAAACTGCTTTGAAAATATGACTTAAAAAAAGTGGTCTCTTGGCTTAACCTCCCCCCAGTGAGGGGTAAATTGAGCCTAGAGAGAGCGCAAGTTGAGTCACGTGGAGTTAAACTCTGCCACTGGTTATGCTGAAGTAAAACTGAACATTTTCACCTCATGATATATCAAGGAAGGATAAATTCAATAAAAATGACTTCTTAAAATCTTTGTGTGAGCCTTGTGATGCTGGCCATTCATCCAGGGAGTTTCCTCACCTGTGGTTCAAGTTGTTAGGTTAGGATCCAGCTCCATAACCCAATAAGGATAAAGCGGTTTGGATAATAGAATGGATGGATGGATGGATGAGTTCTTAAAAGTTTTATTTAATTATTTATAAGATACAGTTCACAACTTTATTATGTAAAAAATGTCAGAAAAAAATAAAGTTTAAATTGAAAAAAAAAAAAAACAGACTGCATCTGATCTTAACTGGGCTAATATTCCTCAACATCCCACTTATAAATGTTGCAGGGAAATACAATTTCATAAAAACTTTAATGACCAGTTTTCCAGGACTTTTGGCTCCAGACTTCTGGCTCAAATTACCCCACTCCTACCGTTTTAACAAACTTGTATCATCCAGCAGTTTAGAACTAACATCATGCTAACAGTATAGCCTCATATTATAACTTCATAAAGCACAAACGTGTGATCCTGGACCACAAAACCAGTTTTAAGTAGCATGGGTATATTTGTAGCGATAGCCAATAAAACATTGAATGGGTCAAAATTATCCATTTTTCTTTTATGCCAAAATCATTTTGGTATTAAGTAAAGATCATGTTCCATGAAGATATTTTGTAAATTTCCTACCATAAATATATCAAAACTTAATTTTTGATTAGTAATATGGATTGCTAAGAACTTCATTTGGACAACTTTAATGCCGATTTTCCCAATATTTAGATCTTATTGCACTCTCAGTTTCTAGATTTTCAAATAGTTGTATCTCAGCCAAATATTATCCTATCCTAAAAACACTACATCAATGAAAAGCGTATTTATTCAGCTTTCAGATGATGTATAAATCTCAAGTTCAAAAAAATTGACCCTTGTGACTGGTTTTGTGATCCAGGTTCACATATGTGATATTCTTTCAGATTGTTCAGACACATGAAGCATGAGTCCTTGAACCTAAAAAAAAAAAGAATCCCTTTGAACAGTAAAAAATGTTCTTTGAACTTAAGTTATTCCATGGGCCTTTCTCTACCACAAAGGTTGGTAAAATGGTTAACTCTTTATGCATTTGTGGTCATATCACCAATTTTGTTTCCTAGATTTTCCCCACAGGCTCAAATCACCCCTATATGAATGTGTAAAATAAAAAAAATAAAATAAAAATAAAAAAAAACATACTGCTTCAGACACTTATCTTAAGTGCCATGTGAACATTGAACGGCAAAATGTTATGATGGACATGAACAAACATGAATGTCATTTACAAAACTATTCTCTCTAATTGTTTTGACAAAAGTAGTTCATTGAAAATGAAAGTTCAGTATTCACCCTTCTGCCACCTGTATTTTTTAGAACACAAAAAGACTGTATTATATAGTATAATATGCATCACAATATACATTGTAATATTAAGTTTTAGGGAACAGTTTTATGCTTCTTTTATGGTGTTTTCAGTATGCAGTTTCACTTCCTATTAATTCATTTTCTTAAGCCTGTTCTTTTGTGTTCTTTTGTAAAGAAAGCATATCAGTTGTGGTTGGAATGATATGAGGGTGAGTCATTTTTTTTTTTTTTTTGGGTAAACTATTCCTTCAAGTCATTACTATAGCAGATATATCAGAAATTTTCTACACTGCGTGAACAAATGGATCAGATTTCATCACTTTACAAAATGACCAATGAACGGATTTATGTGTAGTGTGACCAAAGCCTGAGGGCCCTCGGCTGCTTTAATGTTTCTTGGACTGTGACGGCCACTAGGTGGAGCTGTCTCTCTGCCACACACACACACACACACATACGCAAACACACACAAACATCTAAAGAGACAGTCATTTCTGTCTTTTTCGTTATTTGGTTGCCTCAGTTACTGTGTCATATACACACACACAGTATTAGACACTTACTGATGTTGCCGTTGCTAAAAAACCTACCTTGTTTTCCCTGAATTATCCCTTTACCACCTGCAGAATGTGCTGGGGAATGTGTGAAAATCCTTTGTGATGTTCAGCAGTGCCTGTTAGCTATCACACCTTCCAACAGGACAGCTTCCTTGGCCTTAGACGGTTTCTCTTGGCCTCTTTCCGAGGTTTTACCGTAATATATGAGTAGGAGGTTTTTACTGTTGTGGTGAAGAACACCGCCGGCCTCAGTCTTATCTAACAGACCCGAGTCTCTGAGTCATTGTCTTGTGTAAATCACACCGTGAAAACGCTGCTCTGCCTAGTACTTGGTTCCCTATGGAATTATCCTTGCTATTATACTGACACCTGGGAGGCGCACAGCAATTTTGAGAAACAGCGTTTTTAGATCATCTTCAGCTTTGCTGGCAGCATAACCTCCAAACAATGGAAATGATTGAAGTAAAAAGGCAAATGTGTTTCAGGATGTCATTCCTGCGACGTGTATATCGCACTCTGAGGTGAACGTGTCTGATCCGAGATGAGATTTCTCGCTTTGGAAAATGCTCTACACTTGACCTTGGTGAAAATTGTCTTCTGCTTATGTGATTTGGACGCAGAAAGCTATTATACACAGATACGCACAATGCAATCTTGTAATTTGCTGAGTGAAAATAATTCATGCAGGCTGCTATCAAGGTGTTTGTGGCATTTTAAGCATTCTGCCTTTTGTTATAGACTAGGAACAGGACTGGTTTTTGTGAACACTAAAACACAACTAACTTTAAAGGGATAGTTTACCCAAAAGTTAAAGTTCTGTCATTAACTCCAGAGGGTTAATTACTCACCCCTTATGTCGTTCCAAACCTGTAAGACCTTAATTCATTTTCGGAACACAAATTAAGATATTTTTGATGTAATCCGAGAGGTTTCTGATCCTACATAGACAGCAATGCAACTACAAAGTTTAAGGCCCAGAAAGGTGGTAAGTACATTGTTAAATAGTCCATTTGACATCACTGGTTCAACTGTAACTTTATGCAGCTACAAGAAAACGTTTTGTGCACAAGGAAAACAAAAATAACTACTTTATTCAACATTTTCCTCTCTTCCATCTCAGTCTCCACCTCGTGTTCACAACAGTACCACGACGCATATTATACAGTTGAGGTCAAAATTATACATACACCTTGCAGAATCTGCGAAATGTTAATTATTTTACCAAAATAAGAGGGATCATACAAAATGCATGTTATTTTTTATTTAGTACTGACCTGAATAAGATATTTCACATAAAAGAGGTTTACATATAGTCCACAAAATAAATTAGAAAATAATGAGTTTTTAAAAACGACCCCGTTTACATCCCTTTATTTTTTAATACTGTCGTTACCTGAATGATCGATCTACATCTGAGTTTTTTTTTGTTTAGTGATAGTTGTTCATGAGTCCCTTGTTTGTCCTGAACAGTTAAACTGCCCGCTGTTCTTCAGAAAAATCCTTCAGGTCTGACAAATTCTTTGGTTTTTCAGCATTTTTGTGTATTTGAACCCTTTTAAACAATGACCGTATGATTTTGAGATCCATCTTTTCACACTGAGGACAACTGAGGGACTCATATGCAACTATTACAGAAGATTCAAATGCTCAATGATGCTTCACAAGGAAAATTATGTATTAAGAATGAAGATGCTTTTCTTATTTTGCCTAAATAGCATTTTTTTTTTATTATCCATTTTATCATTTTAGTACTGCCCTTCAGAAGCTACAGAAGATGCTTACATGTTTCCCAGAAGACAGAATAAGTTAAATTACTCTGATCTTCAAATCAAAAAGTTTTTACCCCCTGGCTCTTAATGCATGTTTTTTTTTTGTGGAGCATCAGTGAGAGTCTGAATCTTCTGTAATAGTTGCATATGAGTCCCTCAGTTGTCCTCAGTGTGAATAGATGGATCTCAAAATCTTACAGTCATTGTCGGAAAGGGTTCAAACACACAAAAATGCTGAAAAACCAAAGAATTTGTGTGACCTGAAGGATTTTTCTGAAGAACAGCAGGCAGTTTAACTGTTCAGGACAAGCAAGGGACTCATGAACAACTATCACTAAACAAAACAAAACAAAACAAAACAAAACAAAACAAAAAAAAAAAAAAACAGCTGTGGATCATTCAGGTAACAACAGTATTAATAATCAAGTGTGTGTAAACTTTTGAACGGGGTCATGTTTTATAAATTCAGCTACTACTTTATATGTAAACGTCTTTTATGTGAAATGTCTTATTCAGGTCAGTACTAAATAAAAAAATAACATGATCCCTCTTATTTTGGTAAAATAATTAACATCTTGGAGATTTTGCAAGGTGTATGTAAACTTTTGACCTCAACTGTATTATATATACACTAATCTGTGAATTAGTTTTATGTTATTGCTAATAACCAATATATGGCTGATTTTAAAATTCTATTATAAATGGCCTTGAGCATAATCGTAATTATTGAATAGATGTGTTTTGTCTACAGTAACAGGTAATCTAAATACTTATGCTTCTCCATATTTTCAGCATATTGTTTTATTACACTCTTCTTATTGTATGTGTGTGTGGCACTCTGGGCTGGTTTGCTACAAGACTGAGATCAGTGTGATTAAAAATCCCTTTCCATTTCGCTTTGTAAATGTCACCCAGGCAACACTGAAACATTTGCTTTTTTGCCTCCATTTTCAGAAGCATGTAAAAAGCAACCTGCTATAAAATTATTTTAATTACAAACTTGACAGAAAGCCAGCATTTTTTGCGAGAAGTGTTTTTAAATAAATAAATCCCTGCAATTCAAATAAGCGTGATCTTTCACTTCCGAAAGGGCAAAATGCACCGGCGTCGCTTTTTCTGCACCTCACCTGAGAATAATACTAATATGTGCGAGATTGATTCTGAGAATAAAATAAAAGAAGCCATTATGTGCATTCGGTTATATTATCTGTTATACAGCTGATCTGCCTATGCGAGTGAATCACTGCTGTTCGTATGGTCACAGAGTGTATGTGAGGGACCGCTTGTGCTTTTTAATCAAGTGTACGAGCGTTTTCTTCTGTTATTGTTTCTGTAGTCCTATCTCTCAGGATTGCGTTGTTTATTTCTTCTTTTCTTTGTTTTAAGGATAATTATGGCGAAAATGTGAGGTACAGATATGAAATTGCTTTTCAGGTTCTTCAATCACCTACAAAATTCCTCTTTTTGGATGCCATGCACATTGCTTTAACATTCATTATAGACTACACAGACTGGTTTAATGCAATTTACCTTTCCTTAATGCACCGTTCCCATCAGAACTGTGTGGAAAAGTTACTATTTTGGACCTTGAGAAATACCAGAGCTACTGCAAGCATAAAGAATGTTGTTTTTCTGAACATTTCTGCTAACAATTGATTCTGGCTTTCTGTTACAGATTCTTTTAGACATAAAATTTTGTCACCCGGTATTGATGTGTTTGCCGTGTCTTGCTTTAACTGTCACTGAATGCTGTCTTGTTAATACAAAGGAAGTACTGGCACTCTGGTTCCTCGCCAGCATTTATGTAGGCGGTACGAAAGTGGCACAGAGAAGCAAGATATACAAATAGACATTAAAGGTAATTAGAGTAATTACATAAAAGCTAATGGAAGCTAATCTTACACAATTTCCATGCATTTATCTGAAAATAGATATTTTCTATATATTCTTGGTGGCTGTGGTGTATTTTTGGATGCACTTTTGTACAAGATACTTTGAGGATGATTTTGATAATTGCCTCTCCAATGGTGTGCTAAAAATGTTGTTTGGGTATGTTTACTGAACAACGATACACTAATAAATTGAAAAGTTTTTCTTTTGCATTTTTTGAAAAGTTTCGCATGCAGATGATAACAACTTGAAAATGATCCCTATTCACATGGATCTGCAAAAATTACTAAAAATGCTGTATTATGCGTGCCAGGGAAGTAGTTTGCCATGTCACTTTGAAACGAAACACTACGTGCCTGCATACAAATCTATAATCTGAACAGATAATACACATTTGCATGAACAACAATAACAGTATTCAGTTTTCAAAAACTGTACTTTGAAACCTTTTTTTTTTAAAGTTTGTGTTTTCAGGCCCCCAAAACTCCATTGTTGTGTAAATGAACAGCCGCTTTTAGTTGAAAACGGTTTCATGTAAATCTTTCAGACAGTAAATTCTGTCCTCATGTTGGGTTAGAACACTGACAAAAATCACTAAAGTTTGTTATCTCCCATTGTGCTCGATACAGGTTGTAGACCATTGTAATAGCCTAAAGCAAAAGAAGAAATGTTTAATGTTTAATTTAAGATGTTTAATTTAAAATCACAAGGTTAGTTTGAACAGTTTATTCCTAATATTGATAGGTGAACAGTAAAGCATCCCGCTAGGTTTATTCTAGTTTATTGTGAGCATTTTTGGAGCAGATGGAATTTGGTTTACAATTGACCCTTCACCGGGAGTTTGACTGACAGTGACGGTGAATCTACCATTTTGTCTGCTAAACAAACCAGACAGGAAAGTAGATTATAGTCAGTTGACTTGTATTTGAAAAATGACGTGTATTTAGATTTTTCTGCAGTTGAAACAAGATACACTCTTAAAAATAAAGGTGCCTTATAAGGTTCTTCACAGTGATGCCATAGAAGAACCATTTTTGGTACCACAAAGAACCATTCAGTTCTTTAAAGAACCATCTCTTTCTTACTTTTTTATAATCTGAGAAACCTTCTTTTGCCACAAAGTACCTTTTGTGAAACAGAAAGGTTCTTCAGATGTTGAAGGTTCTTTATGGAACCATTTAGACAAAAAAAAGGTTCTTCTATGGCATCGTAAAAAACCTTTATTTTTCGGTTCACTTGCTGCTTGAACTGTGATCTGTCACGACACATTAAAGAGCCACAAAATGGTCTTTATTGTTTGAATTTTTTTAAATTGACAAAATTAGAATGCTTAGACTTTGTTTCATACCTAAAGTATGAACCTGCTCTGTCTCGTGTGTCTCCATGTGGTCAGCGTCCTGTCCAGTGATGTATGGAGAGATGATGTGTGGCGTGGGAGCCCCATGGCTTGTCGGACATAGCAACAGTAACTAAGGGGGGTGGGTCTTTGCAAAGGGTAAATTGTGAACCTATAAATGAAAAACATTTAGATGGACACAAATGGCTACAGCAGTGTTCTCAGTAGCTTTTTTCCATTTACCATAAAACATTCTTTCTTCAGAGGATTCAATCAAAGCTTTAGTAGACCTTTTTCGTTCAGTCTTTTTGTTGGCGTGTTTGTTTTAATATATTTTGTTTTAAAAATAAGGCTGGGTGGTACAGTATGAGCCAAAAAAATTTTTATTCCTCTTCTGCTCACCAAGCCATATTTTCAAAATATTTTGAAATATTTGTACTATTTTAAAAAACTGCTTTCTATTTGAATATATTATAAAATGTAATTTATTCCTGTAATCAGATAAATGTTGTTCTTCTGAACTTTGTTCGTCAAAGAACCCTGAAAAATTTCTACTCAGCTGTTTTCAACATAAAAATAATTAATGTTTTTTGATCAGCAAATCAGAATATTAGAATGATTTCTGAAGGATCATGTGACTGCTAAAAATTCAGGAATAAATTACATTTTAAAATATATTCAAATAGAAAGCAGTTATTTTAAATAGTAAAAATATTGTTTTGCTGTACTTTGGATCAAATAAATGCAGGCTTGCTGAGCAGAAGAGACTTTTTTTTAAAAAAATGTAAAAAATGTACAGTTCAAAAACTTTTGACTGGTGGAGTACAATGTGCATATCAGTATTTCTTCATGAAGTGGGCTAAATGTTACATTTAAAAAAAAAAAAAGGTGACGGTGTGTTATTTGCATTGTGACCTACCGCTGTGTAATCTCATGCAGGGTTGCGTTTTAACAATTCAGTGTTTCCCGAAACCATTCAATGTTCAAACAAATATTCACAAAACAGCCTCACAAACTTATGTGGTTGGAACTACAGCTCTCAACCTGTGATTAGAAGCATAGTTTCATGTTAGTAAGACATACTGTCACGCTGCATGTAGACGGAGACGTAGGTAGACGAAATATAACAAACAGGCTTTAATAAAATCCAGCAAGGGTAAATCCAGACATGAACAGCAGGGAAACACACACTAACATAATGTTAAGATTGGACGACAACCACAGAACTGAATACAACTTATAAAGGGGTGCTAACGATACAAAGACAGGTGTGGGTGATTAACCAATAAAGACTTAACAAAGAACGGAACAGGAAAGACCATATAAGGGCACAGAAGGGAGACACCAACAAAACAGTTCACAGGGGTGTGACACATATGAGCTTAAATAAATTATGTTCTTGTGCACAGTAAGCAAGCTAACATGCAGTACAATCTATATCTTCCAATCTATCTAAATATAAATGTATTTAATCTATGTATTTTTGCGCGTCCACTCTAAGCACCGTTTTTGAAGAGTGCGCATGTGCATAAATGTATAAGGGAACCCCGGAGTATGACGTGATGATAATTGCCTGCAGTGCCCGTGATGATAACGTGATGATAATTGCCCGCGATGAATCAAACATCAAATAAAGCGAAATGACAGGGAACAAAAAACAGTAAATTAGTCATTAATTGCCATGTTCAGTACAGCAGGGTCGTAGAGATCTCTAATCTGTTAAATAGCAGAAGTTATTACTCCACCACATGCGTGTGATGTCATCAACCCTATATTGATGTTAACGACCCTATATTGCTGAACTAATGTGGTTCAAACGGCAGATATGCGACTGTGTTCTGGAAACACTTATGACTAGCTAGTTCATTCCACAACGTGTCGTACTGTGCTGGTTAATCAGCGAGTTACATAGTTGTAGGGGAAACACACCCCAGACTGGAAAGAAGCAAAGTGTGCAAACCTTCAAAACCAGCATGGTTGCCAAAAAGGCAAATGAAACCTAAAAATGGTCATTAGCAAGTGGAATCACAAAATACTGTTCTAAAATACTGTATAAAACTCATTTCACAAGTGTGCACACTCCTCAATGAATACTTGGCTGAAACAACTTTTGCTTTTAATGCAGCAGCTAGTCTTTTTGAATAAGATTCAACTTAGCTTATCTTTATTTGTCAATTTTTTTCCCCCACTCTTCCTGGGAAAAGTGCTCTAGATTGATCATATTGCAGAGGGATCTCCTGTGTACAGCCTTTTCAAGTTACTCCACAAGTTTGTCAATTGAATTTAGGTCTGGGCTCTGACAGGGCCATTGCAAAAGGTTCTTTTTATTCTTCTAAAGCAGTTTCTTTTATAGACCTGGATTTGTGTTCGAGGTTATTATTGTGCTGAAAGATGAAATTCCTCTTTATCTTCAGATTTGTGTTCTGGAGTTTGGCACTTTCCGTGATTCCTTCTTGAATACTGCCCCAGACCCAGCTGAAGAAGCTACACCACCGTGCTTCATTGTGGATGTGGTGTTGTTTGGGTGATGAGTAGTCTTGTTTTTGTGACAAATTTGCTTTTTAAAAAGTTCAGTTTGATTTCATCAGACTGTAAATGTTTTTTTTTTTTTCTCTCCGTCTGTTCACCCTACACCACAGTGCAGACACGTGAAGAATTGCAAGGTTGTAACATGTCTGTAGTCTGAGTGATCATGTTTTTCAAGACATGCAGACCAACAGATGTGTTAATTAACTGAAACAAAAACTAACCCAGCATAACACATTTTCTCATCTAAATAATCATCTTAACTTATTGGCTTATGAGATCAACAGTCATTCGAGGTTTGTTACGTCTTGGACAGTAGCTTTGTTCCTGGTCTTTCGTTCATTCATCAGTTGCAGATGTAAGCTCGTGAGATAAGAGATGAGTCACTTTAAGTTTGATCTGCTAGTTTATCGCCCCTCCTCCCAAACCAATTACAGGCTCAGATTTGCATCAGAATTACTTAATTACTTGATTAGAGTGGATGTTGAGTTAATTGGATGGTGGAGTCCTTGTAACAATAAAGTGAGTGACAAATTAGGGTTCAATTATGTCTAACGCATGGCTGTATGTTCTGTTTCAAGGGCTTTAATCAAAGCAGTACTAAACAACCAATTCTTAAAGGAAACACAGCTGTTGCCCCGTGCACATAAGCCATACTCATTTTCACAAAGTCACGTCTTGGTGTCTGAGACAGATGCCAGTTTTAATGGAGAAGCTGCCTTGGGCCTAGACGATTTTCAAATCTTAACCGATGGGAGACCACAGACATAAGGACAGTTTTAACTGATTTTTAACCCAATAATCTTCTTAACGCACACACTAGGTGATTCAACCAGACTGTGAGATATTTACCCCTAAGTCATCCAAGATGTTTGTCTTTCTTTCTTCAGTCGGAAAGAAATTAAGGTTTTTAAGGAAAATATTCTAGTAAAGCATTCTAGTGGACTTCAATGGGACCCAGTGGGTTGAAGGTTTTAATGCAGCTTCAAAGGGCTCTACACGACCCCAGCTGAGGAATAGAGTCTTGTCTAGCACAACGTTATTTTCTGAAGAAAAATGAAAATGTATATACTTTTTATCCACGTACCGACCCAGAGTTTCAAAAAGTGAATGTGTAAAGAAAGTCAAATGCCCTTTACATATAAAAAGGTAAAACAACAATGTCAGACAATGTGGAAATGGGATGAGAACAGTGTGGAGTTTTTCGCCCTAACCTACCTTTTTGAACCGAAGAACTAACCGCACGTGACCTTTCCGACGTGATTATGTAGTATGTGAAGTACGTGCATCGTAGCGCTAGTGGAAGACGAGCATTTGTGGTTAAAAAAAAACATTTTTTTTTTTTTTTTTTGACCGATCAATTTGCTAGATAAGACCCTTATTCTTCGGCTGGGATCGTGTAGAGCCCTTTAAAGGATCATTGGATGCTAAGTTCACTTTTTCATGTTGTTTGAACATTAATGTGTGTTGGCAGTGTATGTACAAATCTACGTTATAATGATACAAATCCATGCAGTGGTTTTTAATTAATCTGTAAAAATAATATCCCTTTTTTCAAATCGCACCGTTCTCAGATGCCTGTCGGTGTGCCGTCACACCGACAGAGGCCGCTCCCACGATAGTTGATTGACATGAGCTCTTACCTCAGACCAGCTGTCACAGTCAAGTAACCTTCCTCGTTTCAATGCCGAAGCAGGGATGTAAATTAGATTGAGCGATTGAGGTGTTGTGTTGCTGGATGTAATAATGAACATAGTGGTCGTCACTTACTCCCGACATCTGAGCCGCTGAAGATGCAGTGGATTGCATTTGTTTGTGAATGGAATGCGCCTCCCGATCTACATATATCCGTCTTTGTTTGCGCGAATCATTTGCTCGCCCTGTTTGGACGTTAATTGTTTCTCATGTGGACATCTGTAAAAATAAATCTACATGGCACCTCAGTGATAAAACTCAAGGATTTAGATGGCTGCTTATTCACAGTGGAAAATTGAGTTCTGTGATCCTACAAACATGGGAACAAAAACATAAAATGTTACATGCTTGAAATAATAAGGATAATTTCATATTTAATAAAATCCTATTTATTATTTGTTTATTTAATTCTTCTGTTTAAAAATAGGAAAATAGATGTGCTATATGAAATGGTTTTTGGATGGATGGCATTAAAAATGTGGAGATCAGCAGAAATAAGTTATTGCAACCTCTTATTTACGTAAGGTAAACATAAAGCTGATTGGTTTATATTTTTATATATGTAATTGTAGGCCTGTATAAAGCATATTTAAAAAACTGTATCGCATAACTGTTGCTGCCATAATAATGACCTATTTCAATGACCTTTTCTTCTCTTTCTTCTTTTTGTTCTTAACAGCTCACACTCACTAATATTGTTCTTATAGCATTTCAGTATCCCCCCCCCCCAGTATTAAATAATCGTTAGGTGTTCAGCAGTGGTCAAAAATTATTTAAACAAAATTTTGAATCAATTTATTCTTGTAAACTCAGAGATGTGAATTCGGATACAATTAAATTACCACACCACCTTAGTGTTTGTCAAAAAACAGTAGGTAATTTGGTGAGGGATTTTTACATTTTACACAGGTGGTGGGAGAAAAATACAGACATTCTGGATTCAGACGGCAATAAAATCACAGACTAACCCCTATAAATTTAAAATAAAAGAATAGCTCACTCAATATTGTATTTGATACAATAATTATTTAATTATTTGCTGTCCTAAAGTGTTTCTCATTCCAATAAATAAAAATAAAAAATAAAAATAAAAAATTTACAAATGTCTAAACATTTAATATTCTGTTAAATATATTATCTAATAAGTAACATTACATTAAATATTCATATTTAGCAATCAGAAATTTGTTTGTCTATGGTGTGATGAGCATTACAATGCCAGTGAGAGCAGCACTGAGCTATTTGTGTTAAATTCACATTAATAGTCTTTTTAGCACTTCTTCGTTCTTCAGAGATGACTTTGGATATTGGGAACTGCAATATGGTGATTTGGTGTGAAATATATTGAAATAAACCCTAAAAATGTATGAAGCAAACTCCCATAGCCTGCGCCTATCATGACGAGGCAACACTTCATATTCGAAACAGACACAATTTCATGGAAATTTTTGAAACTCTATACATTTTCAAACATAGCATGCTGGGCTGAATTTATCCAGAGAAACTTCAGCTGTAGCTTTGCTCGAGGGCGTTTGTACCGTCACAGAGCTTGAAAGTCAAAGTAGCGGATTGGTATCCGTCTTTGCGACATTGATGAATCTGGGTCGGAAAATGTGATTCACTTAAGCCAGTTATCTCTAAAAAATCCTGTATGTATTTAATACTCTTTATGACATGCCTCCCATGGAACAGTGTTCCTTTTAATTTTATCCCAAGACTCCTTATTCATGTCCCTTGTTACAAGTGCCATTTATGGACAGCCTGTTCTCATTTCTTTCTCATTAAAGTCTTCAGCCTCTGAGGTAATGGAGTGATTCAGACAGGCAAGCACTGATCTGTAGCTTGTTGGGCCTGTCGCCGCTGGTCTAAGTGCTCTTCGCTGGGTCGCTGATGGCGAAGTAGCAATGCTGGGTGAAGAAGAGGGAAGCGGAGCTTTTTAATGCAAAAACATCCAAGGAACTTGTCTCATTCGTTCTTGTTCTCCGGCTGCCACAGTAAGCCACATTAGTGCATGATGAAGAGTTGTGATCCTGGCGGTGCGGCCTCCCACCAGGCAGTGAGTGTTGAGGTGAGTCGAGCTGAACAGGGCTAATGCCACTGCCTGCTGCCCAGCAGTGAGGCCTCTCGGTGGGATACAACTCTACGGTCAAGCATGACTGGAGAAGCGACAGGCCATAACATGCACGCCTAACAAACGTGTAAACGTGCTTGAGCACTTGTGCACACACAAACACAACAGACCCAGATCTCTAAGGGTTTCCTTTTGCCTTGCTGTTGTTTGTGTGATGATGCTTCATTAATATTAATTGAGACAATACAGTGAAGGCTTTAGTGTTTAAGGGTAACTTGACTGTAACCAACAGTTATGCAAGAAAAGATCAATTTTTAAGCCCTTTATATTGTATCAAATGTTCTATGCAATGTTTACAATTTTAAACTACAAAAGAATCTGCATTACATATTAATACTTGTTTTCAGAGAAAATATCTTTCATATTTCATGTTTTTAGTTCATGTTCCAGATTTTTAGTAATAAAAACATTTAAGTAATTAACTAATAAAAACATTTTAGAAAAAAATAAATAAATAAATAAAAAAATTAAATAAAATTTATTTATTTATTTATTTATTTTTATTATTTTTTTAATATACCTTTTGCACCCCTTTTTTATGTTTTACGTTTGAGTAATGGAAATTTCAATTGTATTTTCAATGTTTTTTTTGTTTTGTTTTTTTAAAGTACAAAATTCTTTATAGGTAACTTCATATAAAGTTTTGTAAAGTGCTTAATAAAAATAACACATGCCTGGTTTATATCTGAATTTGTCATGATCTGTTTTGCTGTAATACTGAAACAGACTGTTTCAAGGCAAGCTTCTAGTACATACAGAGGAAAAATCAAGCCGCAGTTCTTTTTTTCTTAACTGATGGAGAGAAACTTAAGTGTTTCATGACCCTTCTCTTGAGAGTAGATCCATAATTCAGAATAAAAATGAGGTTTTGTTATTGTGAGAGACAGTCACTTTGGTTTCCTACTGTTCCTCTGTGTATACTGAATGAAGTGTTGTGTCAGATTCCAGCTGAGATGATGAGCAGTGTGTTCTGATCTCATCAAGAGCATGGAGTACTGCATGAGCTCTTGGGAAAAAATAAATGTAGAGGCCTTTTGTCCACTCAAAATGAGGCCACAGGGTCATTGTTCATCATTGTATAGTTTCCTTATACATCGAAAGTGCATTTTTTTTTTATCACTATAAAATGAAGGTGGTGGGTGGACTTTGCACTTTAAAGTTATTATGAAGAAAATCCAATATTTTTAGCCTAAGGCACCTAGAAACTCATCAATACCATATGTCAACATAATCTTAGTGTTAATGGAGTGTATACATGCGTACAGTCATGCAGAAAAGTAAACAATGGGCTGCCTGGTCGTTCTATAACAGTGAATGGGAGATTATTTCAAATTTACATATTTTTTACTTTCCCATTTGCTTAAATAAAAGGAAAAACTCCACAATAATGTTTTCATTCTTGGTCAGAAGAGAGAACAATTGAAAATTTTATTGTCACTCCCACAGACGCTGTATTATTTAAAGACACCCCCTTACAGCAGCATTAACTATTTTTTGTAGTTTGATGCAAAGGTAATATGGTACAAAGTAGTGTCATAAATGTACATACATAAAAAAAAATTAAAATATAAAAACTGTTGACTTAAAGCACATCATTAGGGCTGTCACTAACGGATATTTTGGTAATCGAGTAATCAGTCAATTAATCTGATGATTAATCGAGTGATCGGATGATTACTTAATTACTAAAAATCACTTAAAATGCATATATAATAGCAATGAGGCAATAATAATTAGTTCAAATAAAGTATCAAAAGCAAATAATCATATGGTTTTATTAAACAAAACTGTTAAAATACATAATGTATTATAAACAATAGAACTAATGTACATTATGCATTATAACAAATGACAATCTAATCCTTGTTTAATATTGGCTAAACAACTTTTAATACAAATGTCCATTTAATCTTTAACATTAAGCCATTTCTTTACGACAGAAGTGCTATAGCCACTGCAGTTTCTTGAATATGTGGACATCAAAACGTATAAACTCAGAATGAGAGTTTGAGCCTTTATTTTGAAATTGCAATGAACAGTTAGCATACTAAGAAAGATAGTGATGTATTCTCCTGTTTGTGTAGGTTCACAAACTATTTACCTTACAAATCTGATGAAATGGCGCATGTTGCGTTCCCAGATGAACGTTATGATAAACCAAGACTCAATATGCAATACTCAATATACTCAGCAATATGCAGAGATGGAGTTTGAGAGGCTCCACATACAGTATGTAAATGATAACAGTTCATATGAAGCAGTGATTCACAGCATTTACTGTGAATGGAGCCTCTCTGAGATGCACATACATAACCTACATGCATGTAAATAATCAAAGCGCATGTAAATAAACAAAGCGCATATATTTAATTGAATCATAGTGTTTGTTAATTCACAATAGCGGTATGCTTTATTATGATTTTTTTAAATGAGTTTAATCTATCATGCAGCCTTAGAAAACGGTCTAAAAGGTAGTGGTTCAAGCACTGAGCGCTGAAACCTTATTGTAATTGCCAGAATGGTCACGGATCAGCGATCTCCACATAAAACTGATCGTGCAGAACAAACCGTAAGTCATAGAAACTTGAAAATTGGAGGGATGGTAGTACTCATACCGCTTACAATGTGACAAAGGCTTGCCCAATCGGCCTGATGGGGGCGCTACTGCGAACAAAACTATGAAATCACTCAACTTTTGCAGTTACTTGCAGGCTCAAGTGTCTTATGTCGTTGGAATCCTTGGCTCATGGCAGACAAAACGCACGCTTCAGATTCAATCGTGAGCCTGGGCGAAATTTTCGGGTATTTCTCATTTTTTTAAAAAAAACCTACTTCTGTGAACTAGTCCTAGGTTTTTCGAGTAAATATCAATAATTATGAAAAAAAAAGTTTCACTTTTGACTCACCATTGCGAAGGGATGCCAAAATGTTCAAAAGGGGCAGGGCCCCCCTAAAATGCCTGTAACTTCTGAATGAAATGAGATATCTTCACCAGAACACTTATATAAGAGCTCAGTCTGAGGTTACAGTAAAAAAAATCACGGAGCATTGATTTAGGTGCTTACAGGCTTGCTAAATATATATTTTATATATTTTTCCATATTTGCTTAAACGCCTTAAAGCGCTTAAAACCCTGGTAAACGCTATATATATATATATATATATTATATATATATACACACACAGGTGCTGGTCATATAATTAGAATATCCTCAAAAAGTTGATTTATTTCACTAATTCCATTCAAGAAGTGAAACTTGTATAATGTATACATTCATTTCACACAGACTGATATATTTCAAGTGTTTATTTCTTTTAATTTTCATGATTATAACTGACAACTAATGAAAACCCCAAATTCAGTATCTCAGAAAATTAGAATATTACTTAAGACCAATACAAAGAAAGGATTTTTAGAAATCTTGGCCAACTGAAAAGTATGAACATGAAAAGTATGAGCATGTACAGCACTCAATACTTAGTTGGGGCTCCTTTTGCCTGAATTACTGCAGCAATGCGGCGTGGCATGGAGTCGATCAGTCTGTGGCACTGCTCAGGTGTTATGAGAGCCCAGGTTGCTCTGATAGTGGCCTTCAGCTCTTCTGCATTGTTGGGTCTGGCATAATCGCATCTTCCTCTTCACAATACCCCATAGATTTTCTATGGGGTTAAGGTCAGGTGAGTTTGCTGGCCAATCAAGAACAGGGATACCATGGTCCTTAAACCAGGTACTGGTAGCTTTGGCACTGTGTGCAGGTGCCAAGTCCTGTTGGAAAATGAAATCTGCATCTCCATTAAGTTGGTCAGCAGCAGGAAGCACGAAGTGCTCTAAAACGTCCTGGTATACAGCTGTGTTGACCTTGGACCTCAGAAAACACAGTGGACCAACTCCAGCAGATGACATGGCACCCCAAACCATCACTGACTGTGGAAACTTTACACTGGACCTCAAGCAACGTGGATTCTGTGCCTCTCCTCTCTTCCTCCAGACTCTGGGACCCTGATTTCCAAAGGAAATACAAAATTTACTTTCATCAGAGAACATAACTTTGGACCACTCAGCAGCAATCCAGTCCTTTTTGTCTTTAGCCCAGGCGAGACGCTTCTGACACTGTCTGTTGTTCAAGAATGGCTTGACACAAGGAATGCGACAGCTGAAACCCATGTCTTGCATACGTCTGTGCGTAGTGGTTCTTGAAGCACTGACTCCAGCTGCAGTCCACTCTTTGTGAATCTCCCCCACATTTTTGAATGGGTTTTGTTTCACAATTCTCTCCAGGGTGCGGTTATCCCTATTGCTTGCACACTTTTTTCTACCACATCTTTTCCTTCCCTTCGCCTCTCTATTAATGTGCTTGGACACAGAGCTCTGTGAACAGCCAGCCTCTTTTGCAATGACCTTTTGTGTCTTCCCCTCCTTGTGCAAGGTGTCAGTGGTTGTCTTTTGGACAACTGTCAAATCAGCAGTCTTCCCCATGATTGTGTAGCCTACAGAACTAGACTGAGAGACCATTTAAAGGCCTTTGCAGGTGTTTTGAGTTAATTAGCTGATTAGAGTGTGGCATATACATATGTATATGTATGGATGTGTATATACAGTGCACAGCATAAATGAGTGCACCCCCTCTGAATAAATATAAAAGATGTATTTTCTTAATGATCACTAATATAATTCATGGAAAGATGGCAAATTTGAAATGTATTAAACAAAATAAGTAAATTAGCCAATTTTGTTTAAACAAAGGATTACAGAAATGTAGATCTAATTCAGCAAATGTATAATATTCTAGTACTTAGTATGTCCTCCAGAACTTTAAGTATACTGCTCTGACCCTTCTTGGCACTGAGTGTACAAGTTCATGGCAAATTTTCACATCTGTCCTGTTTACCTCCTGGAGGACAACCTCCTTAAATGCCCTGGTCTTTAATGGGGAGTGTTGCTCAGCTCGTCTCTAAAGAATCCCCCCACAGCTGCTCAAGAGTGTTAAGACTGAGTGAAATACATGTCCACTGAAGGATTTTCACCTTGGGAGAATGAATATCTTCATTGTCATGCTGAAAAAATGCCCAATAATGCAGAGAATAAGGGGAGGGTAGCATCTGCAGTTTTTTGTATTACGTCACGTAGTGGTGTGTGAATTCATGACAGCATTGATAAAGTACAACTCCCTTACACCTTCAGCACTCATACATCCCTATAGAAGAGCTTTACTACCACTGAACATCACTGTGGGAACCAGGCACTTCTCACTGTACTCCTCCTCTAGCAACAGCAGAACATTTTGGATGCTTTTGGATCCGAAATGATTGACTTGGTCTCTTGAGACCAGCGTATGGATTCCCAGAAGTCTATATTTTGTAAATATGGGCCTTGGAAGAGGTTAAATGAATTTATTGTGCTTTGGCTACAGTAGGTAATTCTAGTGATGACAACAACCATGCATGTCACTTCTGCAGGCTGTGTCATACTCTGTGAGATAAAGTGTCACTCTTTTCATAGCTTTTGCCAGCTCTGAGACTCTTGCTTGGTTTTTTTCAGGCTCTTTTTATAGCAAAAATTCACTCATCATTAAATGAAAACTTAAAGTGAAGACCTGATTATTTCAGGAGCTTTGTCACAAGTCCATTGTTTTTGAATGTCAGTGCTACTTCTGCTATATTTTCACCCTTAAAACAATAATTTGGTATTCCTCTTGTACCACTGTCCTCTTTTATGCTAAGAAATAAGTCGCCTGGCAGTTCTCTCCCAAGTGGTTTCATTGTTGACAGCATTAAGTCTGAGTATGATTCAGTAGGCTATAAAACGCCTTTAACTGTCAGGAAATTACTTGTCTTTAAAAGTTTTGGTTCAATATACTTACCTGTTGATCAAACATAGCCTTAAACCTACACTTTTGTTTTCTTTTTTTAGTTTTATTTAGCAACTTTCAGCAGGGTGTACTTATTTTTGCTACACAACATTTTATCACTTTGATAAGAAAACCTTATTTTGCTAAATAATTTTGACATTCTTCTTTGGTACTTGATCAAGCAGGCTTCTTGGAACATTATATCTCCAAAGAACCCTGATATGTCTTGCAAGTAAAGAGTAATTGCTCAATTTGTTAAGTTTTAGAGGGGCTGTATTCATTTATGCTGTGCACAGTATATATATGTATGTATGTATGTGTGTGTGTGTATATATATATATATATATATATATATATATATATATATATATATATATATATATATATATAGTTTATTTACTTGTTTATTTTTTTTTTTATGAAGAAATTATTGAACATTACAGAAAATTGTAACAAGTAAAACCACATAGACAAGAAAGAAGAGCAATTTTGATCTGTAGGACAAAAATGGTCTAAATGGCGCTGCATGATTTCTCATCCGTGGAATACACCACTTGCAGTATTTTGCCGGTTACTCAACATGGCCAAATTGCAGTCGAGGATATTTCAAAATCAAGTACTTGAACTGAATCATGACAGCCCTACACATCATCAAATTTTGTGAAAAGGGTCCATTTGGTTTCTCGGCCAAAAAAGAGACCCTGGAGGGAAACAAGAAGATAGTGGCCGTTTATCAATCTATTTTACTATTACATCTATATTCCCTCATCTATATTCCCTCAAAAAAAAAAAAACAACCCATAAATGATAAATAATTAAACAGGTGGACTAACTGTATGATACACAGGTGGTCATAATGCATGAAAATATTTGCTTTTGTTTTTTTTAAGAGACAAACTGAATGCATGTCATAAGTTATTGTGATGTTGTGTGCTTGCTTTCTGATGAGCTGGTTATTACATTCCTGTGTTGTGTGTTAGCACTCTGGTTTTGAATTATAGCACACTTGTGTTGAGCAGGCCAGCTGGACGTGGACAGCACCAGCACCAGCGCTGTCTCTGGCAGTAATGAGAGTTCATTGCATGTTTGCTGCTGACCAAAGCATTCCTTCTCCACAACAAACAGCCTCCTTCCATCTTTACAGCTGCAAGAACAAATCTGAGCCTCTGGGCTTTTGTCACATCATAAATATATGCCTAGTGTGACTAAACCCAAAATCACAGACAATTTTAAATCATTTTAAAACATCAAAGGACACTGAAAATTAGGGATTTAAAATGAGGTTTAGAATTTTTATTTTTTTTTTTAAATTTTTACAATTTTGAGCAAAAAAAATGAATACAGAACATTTAGGCATTCAGCAAAATATCAGAATTCTAGGTTACTAATAAAAAAATTGTGAAATTGACCTTGGTGACTCCCTGGATAAGTGTACTCTCAATTTTTACAAACCATCATGATCTATTAGATAAATTGGTTTTGATATTTACCACACCTCAATTTTGTCCTTGAGTCGTCTTTACAGAGTTTTCAGCGATACAAGCTTTATTAGATATGTGACTAGCTGCCCTGAGCTATTGAGTCTAAAAGTGACCTCAAGAACGTTGTTGTCACAGTTATGAACTGTTTTTGTTGTGTTTTGTTTTACATAGGTTCTGTATTGGTTTAGTCCTTTTGTGTTGGTTCCTTCCTGTTCCTGTTGTCCTTATTTGGTTATGTTCCTGTTCTCATTAGTTCATTATTAGTTAACTCCCATCACCTGGTTCCCCTCATTAAGCAACCCTATTTAAAGTCTCCTTTCTGTTCAGTTTGTTGTCAGTTATTGTTCAGAGTCACATGTGTTTATGGTGTTCTGAATTGTTATTCTTCATGTATCGTGTGAGTTATAATTAAAGCCTTTTGTGGATTACCTTCATCTTCGTCGCCTTCCTTGGACTACACGTGACAGAATAACTGACCACTAGAAATGAGGCTAGTACTGGCCTCAATTAACGTGGCCCCGAAGGGCAGTGTTCATAGCCCTTCAAGGGACACGATCTTTATTTTTCAAGATGGCTGAGACCTGGAGGAATATGTGCGGGAGTTTGTGGACAATTGCCATCTTGCCACATGTGATGACCTTACCTTAATGGAGGGATTCTGGCATGGGCTGGAAGAGGATATCCGCTTTGTCATGCCCAGAGCTGATCCGTGCTGGTCGCTTAAGAGCTACATCAACTTTACGCCCGGGAAATTGCCGTGGATTGCCGGATCAGCTTTCACCGTGGGTGAGGCGGAGTCCAGCCGGGGGTCATCACATGTGAGTGTCACCAGCCCAGAGTCATCTCACATCATGGCCGCTAGCCTAAATCCCAGTCAACTGCCACCCTGTGGTGCGGAGCTGCCCGAGCCCACTGCAGACAGAGAGCCAGAGCCTGCCGCAGTCATTGAGCCATTGCCATCAGGAGCGACAGAGCCACAAGTGTCTGACCTGGTGCGAGAGCCGGCAGCCGAAGCAACGGTGGAAGCTGCAGTGGAGATCATGGAGGCAATGGAAAGCCTCACCCACTGCACCACCGCTGAGGGTGAGCAAGAACTGGACTTGGGAGACTTAATAGGCTTTCATTCAGAGATACCCATCCTTCTGTGTTCACCCGAACGGTTAACCTGGGAAAATATCCCACCCAACCTCCTTCTTCCGCCTCCTCTCATTGATTTGTTTCCTTCTTCAACTCCCTCTCCGCTGGATCCCGTCAGCCCCTCTGCTCACCCTCAGCTCACCATCTGTGGCGTGGGCTCGCCGCTGGTCTACCCAACTCCAGCTCCATTGGCGTTGAGTCTGGAGGATCCCCCGACTCCGTCTCCAGCCTCTGAGGCCCAGACTCTGCCTCAGTTCTGTGACCCAACGGCTCCACCATGGCTTCCAGGTCCCTTGTCTCCACCGGAGACCGTCAGTCCACCAGCTCCCCCGGGCTCCCTCATCCCTCCGCGTCCGCTTTGGTCAGTTGTCCCCCTACCTTCACCTCGGGACTGCACTCCTCTGGCTGCGCCTCGTCACTCCATCCCACCAGCTCTGTTGGGCTCCTCCTTCCCTCCAGCTCCACCTCAGTCCTCCGTCGCTCCGGCTCCGCCGCGGCCTTCCAGCTCTCCGCCTACGCCTCAGTCGCCAAAGCCACCTGCTCCTCCTTGGCCCTCTGGATCCTCGGCTTCGCCCTGGCTCGTCGGCTCTCCGTCTCCACCTTGGGCCCCACCTCCACCGGGAGTCGTCAGCCCTTCCTCCACCATGGCTCCTCCCTCCATCGGCTCCATGGTGGGACATCATCATGACCGTGGCCCGGGCCTTTCCTGACTTCTCCTGCACCTGGTCGTTCAGGAATCCTCCTTGGTTCCTACCTTGGTTCTGTATTGGTTTAGTCCTTTTGTGTTGGTTCCTTCCTGTTCCTGTTGTCCTTATTTGGTTATGTTCCTGTTCTCATTAGTTCATTTTCAACTCCCATCACCTTGCTGTCCGTTATTGTTTAGAATCACATGTGTTTATGGTGTTTTGAATTGTTATTCTTCATGTATTGTGTGAGTTATAATTAAAGCCTTTTGTATATTACCTTAATCTTCATCGCCTTCCTTGGACTACACGTGACAGTTGTTTATTGCACATGTAGTTTAAGGCAAAAAGCTGTCAGCTATTAAATGAACTTCAAATGTTGTGAATATCTGAAACATATTACTGTTAAAGCTTGTCCAATTCAATATTTGAAGCACTTACTTTTCTTCTTTCTCTCTCTTTTTGAGAATCTGATGTGATTCACGAGAAATGAGACATCTTTGTTAGAGTTGCTTTTGTAAAATGCATAGGGTTTGGTCTGAGGTAGAATTTTCAAACAATTTTTTTTGAAGTCTGATTATTATTATTTTTTTGTTGTTGTTGTTCCATATTTCACCCCTGAGAGAAAAATAGATCACAGCTTGATGCAATACTTCTCACATGCTGGACGGAGCTTACATCAAAACTCAACACGGGAGGCTGTGCAAGACCAGTCAGCATGGTAATGAGCGGAAAAATTACATGTGTTGCTGCTTGCAGCATTTAGCACTTAGCAGTCAACTCTGTTATGAAAAGCAAATACACAGTATGCCATATTCTGTTTTTCAACTGCTTTTGCTGATCCCCCATGTTTTTCTTTGATTTTTTTCCATTTACCTTGAATATTTTAAATGCAATTCTTGCAATTCTAAAAGCATGATTAAATGGTTTAATCGCATTGTATTATTAGTGATCCCATCAGAACATACCTGAGTCGTGGCCCTATTGATAAAGCTTTGACCTCTCCCAAGGTCATCGGAAAATATATGAATCAGTTTTTTTGTTTTTAAAGCAGCAAGGAGACATTTCTCCATCCCTCGGTTCACAGCTGGGGAAAAATGCGACATTGTTCAGGTAATAAGATGCCCAACTGACAGCCAGATTGTGACAAACGATCTAGCTTGTGCCGAGACGCTCAATCAGGAATGCTAAGGGCTGGTCTGTAGCCTTACGTTTGCTCCTGAGTAATTGCATTTGAGACTTCATTAATCAACAAACAGACAATAAAGTAAACCCTCATTTAGCCCTGATGAAGCAGAGACTCTTTGGCAGATCTCATAGACTCACAGAGGAAGGAGGAGGAGAGCATCTGTTTGTCATTTTCATTGCAGACAGACCTCTGGCCTCATCATGAAGTCTGAGGGTGGGAAGGAGTTTTGTTTATTTACCGTAGAGGACATTTAAGACATTTCAACCCCTGCGGAGAGCCGAGAGAAATATATATGAATGCGTTGGTGGATTGAGACTTCATTTGATGATACTGCAGATGGGCTTCTAAATGAAAAAGTGTATTCAAAGTAAGAAAGTAATTAATTAATTAATTCATAAATAACACAATTTATATTAATTAAACTGTAATTTTATTTATTTATTATTATTATTATTATTATTATTATTATTATTATTATTATTATTTAGCAGTATTATATTAACAGTAATAATATGATTATTTGTTGTATTTATATATTATATATAACAAAATATTACATAATTAATAGATAAAATGAAATCACTATAATACTACTGAACTGTAAAGTATTTCATTATAATTTAAAATGATACAATGATAATAATAATAATATTATTATTATTATTATTATTATTATTATTATTATTATTATTATTAAGTATTAGTATTATTATATAAATAAAATTAGTACAATGAAGTTGTATATAATAATAAATATTAATAATAGTATACATTTAAACATGCTGAAATGTATCCATTTAAAATTGCAATCATTGCATTAAAAATATTCAAGGTAAAAAACAAAACAAAACAATAAAATAATAAATAATAAAAAAATAATAATAATTATAAAAACAAAAATACACTGAATTGTATTATATATGAACTTGTATATTATATTATATTTAATATGAATAGTAGTAGTATGTATTATTATTATTATTATTATTATTATGCTAAAAATGAAATCGGTAGATAAAAGAAAATCACTATAATACTATTGAACTGTAAAGCATTTCATTATAATAATTGAAAATTCTATGAAACAACAACAATAATAATAATAATTATTATTATTATTATTATAAAAAGTAAATTACTAGATAAAAGTAATTATATAATTATATCTAGCAAGTTATAAAAAGTAAATAATTAAAAATAAATTGCTAGATAAAAGGAAATCACTAACACTATTGAACTGTAAAGTATTTCATTATAATAATTTAAAGTTCAATAGTAGTAATAATAATAATAATAATAATAATAATCATTATTATTATTATTATTATTATTATTATTATAGAAATTAAAATTGTTATAATAAAATTGTATATATAAATCTTAATAATAGTATGCATTATTATTATTATTATTATTATTATTATTATTATTATTATTATTATTATTATTATTATTATGTAAAATGATTACAGTGAAATAGCATATAATAACAAACATTAATGATAATTGTATGCAATTAATCATGCTTTAAGAATTGTAATAATTACAATAAAATATTCAAGGTAAATTTGAAAGCAAAGGAAAGTCAAAATAATAATACATTAATATCAATATTGCAATTTTACAGTTGTCATATAATATTAATAATATAATAATAATAATAATAATAGTTGTTTTGTTGTTGTTGTTATATAAATAAACATATTACAATTATTACAAATTGTATATAATAATAAATATTAATAATATACATTAATAATAAGAATACATTATTATTATTAATGTATATTATTAATACATTATTATTATTATTATATTATTATTATTATAAATCTTAATAATAGTATGCATTATTATTATTATTATTATTATATGACAACTGTAAAATTGCAATACTGATATTAATGTATTATTATTATTTTTACTTTCCTTTGCTTTCAAATGTTAAACCGTAGAGCTTTTAGTTTGGTAGAAAACCACAGGCTCTTTTTAAGTGTGTGTATGCGTGTGTAAAATTAACAAATATTTTCCCATTATCATGAATTTATGCATTATTTTCAGCAAGTTGTGCCAGACGGCATACCTTGGCCTTTCTTTGGGTGATCCAGCTGGGTTCTGTTAGCTTCTGCTTAAATTGCATCATACAAAATCTGTCCCTGACCGCCATCCAAAACGCACCGCGCCACACACAGATAAGGCAGCACAGGAGTCCTCCGGCTGTCTCCGGCACAGCTTTCTCCTCCGCATAGTCTTTATTAAATGGCAGGCCAGAGCTGGTATGTCAGGCCCGCCGTCCTCCCTTTGAAAGTCTCTCATCAGCATTGATCTGCCTGCTTGCCCATGGGAGCAAAAGAAGCTGTAGAGATGAAAGCTGCCCTGTCTGCTGTCACCTACTGACACGCATCCATGCGCTTACACATACATACACATACACAACGTGTCCTTGCCTTGTCCTCTCAATTTTACCTCAGTTGAACTAAGGTGAACTAGCTGGGAGAGAAAATTCAATGGAAAAAAGATTTGCGTGAGAATGAATTCTAAGACCTTGCCCAAGAGAATAGATGCCCAGTAGAAACTCAGTCATTCAGGGGGTGAATAAAATAAGAAATACACTGATTATTAGCTTATTTAATGCTTGTTTTGATTTATTTTAAAACATTTTAGTCCATTTTAAGGCCCCCGGGCCCTGCCCCTCTGATTGAGAACCACTGATCTAGTTAAAATATACAGATAATTAGTCATTAATTACTCACCCTCATGTTGTTCCAAACCCATAAGACCTTCGTTCATCTTCAGAACAGATATTAAGATATTTTTGATGAAATCCGAGAGCTTTCTGACCTGCATAGACAGCAACGCAATTACCACGTTCAAGGCCCAGAAATGTGAGGACATTGTTAAAATAGTACAAGAATACTTTTTGTGTGCAAAGAAAACAAAAATAACAGCTTTATTCAACAGTGTCTTCTCTTCTATGTCAGTCTTCGACGTGAGTTCACGAAAGTACCAAGATGGGTTTGGAACGACATGAGAGTGAGTAAGTAATGACAGAATTTCCATTTTTGGGTGAACTATCCCTTTAAACTCCCTTTAAAATATTCCTCCTACTCCTTTAAAATAGATTTTAATACTTATTAATGACCCCTGAAAACCCTGTCCCTCTTATTTCATTCAAAATAGACAGCCTGGGTTGAGGCATTTTCGTAAAGAGGAGAGAAACGGCAATCTGTCCTTCCTCCTGCCTCCTGAGAGGCCCATTTGAAGCATTGGAGCTTTGAGGGATGGAGGTGACTCAGAGAGATGTCAGAGTGGAGGGCACAGACTCAATCCCTCAGCTTTGTGCAGAAGGACAGGATCTGTGCCTGCCTCTCTGCCGCGCTTGCAGCCAGATGCCAGTGCGCTGCATGTCAAACAGCCAAGCGGGGCCTCTATCCACCTGACACACGTACAAACACACGCAAATCCTTCCCCCGTTTCAATGGCTCTCCTTTAGAGCTCCAAACTTCGGAAAGGCTCTCGGCTGACCGTGCCTAGTCGACGTTCTTTGTTCAGTCTCCAAGCATTTTTCTTTTTCTACTTCTCGTACAGCTTAGCTCAGAGGTTTTAGTGGCTAGAGGTCCTTGTCACCGACTTGCAGGCTTCACCACTTCAGTTAGAAGAGGCCGTATGGACCTTAGTCAGGGTAGATGCCATGTTTAATTGTACATTAATGGAAATGGAAATGAGCCTGTCAGGGATAATACAGCAGACTGTTGTTATAGAACTTGTAATGGCTGTACTGATTATTGAAGATGTGTAAACAACTATTTTTTTTTTTGTTTTTAATTTTATTCAACAAGGACTTGTTATATTGATACTAAAACTGAGTTTTAGTGCCATATTAAAAAAAAAAAAAAAAATTGAAGATTATGAGTTGTAATATTTAGAGAATAAAGTCAAAATTACGAGAATAAAGTCGAATCATTACAAGAATAATGTCGAAATACTATGAGAATAAAGTCAAAATATTTTGAGAAAAAAGTCGGAATTACAAGAATAAAGTCCATATATTCCGAGAATAAAGTTGAAATATTTCAAGAGTAAAGTCAAAATATTATGAGAATAAAGTTGAAATACTATGAGAATAAAGTCAAAATATTATGAAAATAAAGTCAAAATATTCTAGAATAAAGTCTAAATATTTCGAGAATAAAGTCAAAATATTTTAAGAATAAAGTCAAAATCTTATAGAATAAAGTCAAAATATTCTAGAATAAAGTTGAAATATTTCGAGAATAAAGTTGAAATACTACGAGAATAAAGTTAAAATATTTTGAGAATAAAGTCGGAATAGTGTGAGAATGAAGTCGAAATATTTTGAGAATGAAGTCAAAATTACAAGAATAAAGTCAAAATATTATGAAAATAAAGTCAAAATATTCTAGAATAAAGTCTAAATATTTCGAGAATAAAGTCAAAATATTTTAAGAATAAAGTCAAAATCTTATAGAATAAAGTCAAAATCTTATAGAATAAAGTCAAAATATTCTAGAATAAAGTTGAAATATTTCGAGAATAAAGTTGAAATACTACGAGAATAAAGTTAAAATATTTTGAGAATAAAGTCGGAATAGTGTGAGAATGAAGTCGAAATATTTTGAGAATGAAGTCAAAATTACAAGAATAAAGTCAAAATATTTCGAGAATAAAGTCGGAATAGTATGAGAATAAAGTCCAAATATTCAGAGAATAAAGTTGAAATATTTCAAGAGTAAAGTCAAAATATTATGAGAATAAAGTTGAAATACTATGAGAATAAAGTCAAAATATTATGAGAATAAAGTCAAAATATTCTAGAATAAAGTCTAAATATTTCGAGAATAAAGTCAAAATATTTTGAGAATAAAGTCAAAATCTTATAGAATAAAGTCAAAATATTCTAGAATAAAGTTGAAATATTTCGAGAATAAAGTTGAAATACTACGAGAATAAAGTTAAAATATTTTGAGAATAAAGTCGGAATAGTGTGAGAATGAAGTCGAAATATTTTGAGAATGAAGTCAAAATTACAAGAATAAAGTCGAAATATTTTGAGAATAAAGTCAAAATATTCTAGAATAAAGTTGAAATTACAAGAATAAAGTCAAAATATAATGGGAATAAAGTTGAAATACTAAGAGAATAAAGTCAAAATATTTAGAGAATAAAGTCAAAATATTATAGAATGAAGTTGAAATACTATGAGAAAAAAGTCAAAATATTTAGAGAATAAAGTCGAAATACTATGAGAATAAAGTTGAAATGTTTCGAGAATAAAGTCAAAATATTCTAGAATAAAGTTGAAATATTTTAAGAATAAAGTTGAAATACTATGAGAATAAAGTTCAAATATTTTGAGAATAAAGTCGGAATAGTGTGAGAATGAAGTTGAAATATTTTGAGAATGAAGTCAAAATTACAAGAATAAAGTCAAAATATTATGAGAATGAAGTTGAAATACTAAGAGAATAAAGTCAAAATATTTCTAGAATAAAGTCGGAATAGTATGAGAATGAAGTCGAAATATTTAGAAAATAAAGTCGAAATACTATGAGAATAAAGTCAAAATATTTTGTGAATAAAGTCAAAATATTCTAGAATTAAGTCAAAATTACAAGAATAAAGTCAAAATATAATGGGAATAAAGTTGAAATACTAAGAGAATAAAGTCAAAATATTATAGAATAAAGTTGAAATACTATGAGAAAAAAGTCAAAAAATATTTAGAGAATAAAGTCTAAATACTATGAGAATAAAGTTGAAATGTTTCGAGAATAAAGTCGGAATGTTCCGAGAATAAAGTCGAAATATTTTGAGAATTTAAATCGTATAAATTAAAGTTATGATATTTTGAGAGTACAGCCTGTACTGTGCCTGCATTTGAGAGCACCGTGAGAAGTTGCCAAGCCACTTGAATATATTTGAATATTGTTGTATCCAAACGGCTGCATCATCTTACTGGGATGAGGAAGAGTCAATTTTAAGGACTCGTGGAAACAGCTTATTATCAACAATATGATGTTTATTAACAGACTGAACAGGAACAACTTTTAATTTAACATCAGCTCACACACCCAATCAACATTCCTTTGGGGGGCGCCATAGCTCGCTTATTTAACCCTTTTTAATACTACAAATATATGTGGGATTATTAGCAGAAATCATACCATGCGTTAAACTCGCAGGGACATTATGCTTGGAAATAATATTTCATGTCTTTGATTGCATTCGTTATTTGTATCTTGTATCTGTTACTATATGTTGCATACCCTCTTTCTGTGCTCCTCTATAGGACCAAAAGATGGTACAACTGGCCTGTACTGAAAGCTTCGTTCACATTAAATAAAATATGGGACCAAGGGGTCTAGAGAGAGAGAGAGAGCGAGAATTTAAACTCCCTGTGGTACCCTGTCTCTACTTGTTTTTTCTGTTTGGTTCTTTCTTGAAGAGGAAAGAGATCCAGACTTTTTATTTTTTACTGCTATTTTATATTTTATGAACAAACAACCGTCCAAATGTTATAACATAACATAAAAGAATCCAAATGAACTCCTTTCAACTCTTCTCTTTATATGTCTAAAAAGCACAGAATGAACACTCATCTTGCAAACAGTACCTTAACAAAGTAAAAAGTCTTCTATCTTCATCAAAGGAGAAAGGTAGCATGCCTCAGAAAAAAAAAAAAACTTTGAGGAGAGAAAGCACAAAAAGCAAACAACATGACATGCTTGTTAGAGGAGATCAATAAGTAGAGACTTGCAAGAACTCACAAGAATATTATAGACTCAATCGTAAATGATCATTTCTATTAGACTAATTAAAAATATTTTGAGAAAGTAAGAAAGCCACATTATCAAATAATCAGTACTCGGGTAATTACACTCTTAAAAATAAAGGTGCTTTAAAAGGTTCTTCACAGCGATGCCATAGAAGAACCATTTTTGGCTCCGCAAAGAATCATTCAGTCAAAGGTTCTTTAAAGAACCATCTGTTTCTTCCTTTTTTTTTATAATCTGAAAAACCTTCTTTTGCCACAGAGAACCTTTTGTGAAACAGAAAGGTTTTTCAGATGTTAAAGGTTTTTTATGGAACCATTTAAAAACGGTTCTTCCATGGCACCGTGAAGCACCTTTATTTTTAAGAGTGTAGTAATCAGGAACACAAATTTAACGATTCGATTTAATTCTGATTCACAAGCTTGCAATACGATTTGATTTCAGATTTGATATTGATTATTTTGGATACAGCACATGCCCAATTTTCACGAGAGAGAAAAAAAAAATAAAAATCTCTCAACAAGTGCTGTAAAATATACATAAGAATCAGTTGGTACTACATTACTATAATATTGAAGGTTAAAAAAACTAATTTGTATGCAAACAGTTAAATTACACTCAATTAAGGTTTTATTAAATTTACAATTGCATAATTATATTTTTGCTTCAATTAGTTTTGAAATGTAAACACTTATCTGTAAATGGCTGTCATTAAAACTTGACAGATTTATTCAAACAAAAATTAAACATTGAAGAACAGATGAATCAGAATTTCTGTTTTTAGTCGAGCACCCTTTTGAGATTGATGTGCTTTTTGTAACTTAAAACGGGGTTGCGATACGATATGTTGCGATACGATATGTTGCGATACATTGCGATATTGTAAACAATGATATATTGGGATATTTCTTATTTTATGAATAGGACATAATTTTAGGAAAGCTGTAATTAAGAACACACCACCATATTCAAACCATTCAGTGTTATTGAATCACTTTTTGTGTAGTACGAGTAAAGGGGGGAAATAAAGTGCTTGCAAGATTCTTTAGTTATTAAATGTATAAAATGTAAGCTTTTATAAACAGACCATATATATTTTTAGACCCTGCTTTACAATTTAAGTTTACAATTGTAACCATGTCAGATCATTTTGATCTGAACTTAAGAATTACATCTGCTTAATATCAATAAAAAATAAATAATAAATTATTATTATTTTTTATTAATGAATAATAAAAAATTCTTACAAGATTTCTAAAGAAAACAAAAGAATTGTAAAACAATAAAATAAATGCAGATATTGGACATTCTGAGAACCTTTTTGTTTTGAGAATGTCAAAAGTTTTGGATTTCTCAAGTTTTTCAGTTTGTAATTATGCTCCGCGTGCAATCGCCGAGACGGCGACGCGGGCACCCCCTCAACTGCACAAAATAGCCCCACCACGAGAAAAAACGGCGGGCAGCCGCGCGGCCACCCCACTGCGCCCGACGCGAAGGCCCTTTCACGGGACGCAGCAAGCTGCGGAACTGCGGCGCGGGCGCCGCCTCGCCTGCACGGGGCGCTTCTGCTGCACAGACGGGTGGCGGCCGCGCGGCGGTTCCGCTGCTCGCCGCGTCCTGGAGCGAACGTTACCTCAAAAGCCGACATGACTCCACACTTTACACCGAGGCGGGAGCAGGAACTATTCTTTCATCCTCCATTAACGCTAACATTAGTGGCGTGCCCTTATGCTAGTATTTCCTGTCACTGTTCAGAGATAAGAAGACTGCAATCTAGCGGTCAGGATATAAACTCAAAACGAAGCAACTGTCATAAATCTTGTATGATTTTTTCTTTTTTCCGATATTCCGTTTTTGAGAATCGATACACTATCGATATTTTCTTACACCCCTAAGGTTCACCCACCTGTGTCTAACAATATCTTACAAAGTATGATGTGAGCTCCCATCCACCAGCACTAGCTCCTGATGTTTTGGCACCAGCCCCAGATGTTTTCAAATCCTAGAAACGCCCCTGCTCTTTACAATGTTCCTATTACCTCTCAGAAGGGCGATTAAATCTTGCAAACATGCAGATTGAATAACTGTGACCTTTAAGTGAGCTTATTTTAGTGCTGCAAGGTTGAAGAGATTTTTCAGTACAGTGAAAGAAATCAGTCAATTGGCGACCCTTTTCGGTCCTTTCTTTATTTGTGTGATGTTGTTTGTGACTCGCATATCCATCATAACACACACACTGATGTAGATCTCAGTAACCAATACAGTTTTTTCTTGTCTTTTTTTTTCTCTCATTCTCAGTGAATATAAAGGCGTTTAACGGATTTGGCTTATTTAAAGCATCCAGTTTTGTGCTTTCTTTTTTGGTATGCATTCATATGAGCAATGGACCGAGGAGTAATCAGATTTTATGACTGACGTCTTGCCTTGAAGCTTGCTAATTTTCACAGTTCGCCCACTTCTGAGTCAGTTTCAAATATTTGAAAATCAAACAAAAGCCAAAAAGGAGTTTTTCTTGTCAATGGCGACATGCGGTGACTGACTCACATAACTAACGTAGCCGTTTTATACTTTGGCAGTGCTTTTATTTCCCCTCTGAGATAGTTTTAATGTTTCATTTTTGCCTTTTTATGCATTGCAGAGTGCAAAGGATGTGTCAAGTGTGGAGTTGGAAGCAAGTAGCAACAAACAGCACTGGGCCAGAACCTGAGCGTGAGTAATCAGCCACTTTACTGTGCACTTAAAGTCTCCAAAACTGAAATCTACAGTCACGAACCCCGAACACAATTAGCCTCAAACGCACCAGCACTTACCACCCTCACAGGTCACACTCTTCATTTATCCGGAGTATTCTCCTATTCTCCTTCTATTCTTTAATTCATGTGCATGTAATCCCTTTTCATTCCCCCGCTAAACATAAGCAGAAGCTTAAGAGGCCGAGGCGAGGGCCATTTTATCATTTCAAATCCCATGGAGAAGGATTACGACAGGCGTTTTGGGTTCGGTACATCTTGTTACCTTCTATCAAATTGTGAAACTGTGAGTCAGTCACGATAAACCGGCCACAAAGGTTTACGTAAAGGGGCTTCTGTTTGTGTCCGCGTTACTCGCGTCAAAAATTAGATCTCCGTTCTTTGAGCTACTATACAGTACGGATGCCGTTGAATCTCTGAAGTGTTGGAAGAATGATTCAGTGTTTAATTAGCCACTGAACCCTTCAAGAGATAATTATTCTTGCTGCATCCAACATGTTATTCAAGCTCCTCCTGTGCTGAGCAGTAAACAGAAAGTGTCTGTGAAACTGAAGTTGTGACACACACTAATTAGTCATTTTTCCACTGTTGTCTGCACTGGCATGCTGCTGTGAATGCATTGGATATGACTCAAGAACTTGGAGCTGTCAGCAAAGAAGTCTTCTACTTTGATGTTTTGAAAAGGCTCGTTGAAAACTATCTAATGTCCCTGCCTGTCTTTTGTGAAGTGTCTGTAATTGTTGATGACTTTGCGGCGAAGAATTCGTAAGCCTTTCTCGATGTGAAATGATTTACGAAGGTCACCGCACTTAATGTTAGCATATTGAAGCGCACAGTGTGATAGCTTGAATGCCATTTCATTGAGTAAACTGATATAGAAAATATCATGACTTTTATTCTGCAAGGATGCATTGAATTGATCAAAACAGATAATGTTATAAAAGATTTCTATTCTAGCACAGCTGTTAATGTTGGGGCATTTTTATGCTTTGAGCAACATGATAAAAAGATCTAAAAAGAACTTTATGTTAATATATACATGTTAATATAATGTACCATTAGTGATAGCTAATATTTAATAGCAAGAGATTCTGTTACTCTGACATGCACTGTTATTCAGCTTAGTTTGGAGTGGAGTTGATTAAAATTTATTGCATTTTTAGTGTGTGGAACCACTGTCCACAGTTTATTCATTTATTTAATCAAGGAAAATTTAGCTTTGAAATCACAGGAATAAATTACATTTTGAAATGTATTCGAATGGAAAGCATTTATTTTAAATAGTAAACATATTTCAAAATGTTACTGTTTTTGCTGTACTTTGGATCAAATAAATGCAGGCTTGGTGAGCAGAAGAGACTTCTTTAAAAAACATTAAAAAATCTTACTGTTCAAAAACTTTTGACTGGTAGTCTATATAATAAATGTACTTATCTTAGGTTCACTCAGTTCACTCATCTCGTTTATATTTGAGGTCTTTGTATTTTTATGGCTAAAACATTTTTTTCCTCACATCTACATATTGCAGATAACTGCGTGATCAAATTACATATTTTTCTTCATTTCGCTATATGTTACATTATGTGTAGGCCTCTATATCTCTAAATAGCATGTTTGGAAGTGTTAGTTGCTATAAATGTCAGCTCTATGTTTCTTCAAGTGGCCCCAAAGGGCTTTCTGAGCTGTGTGTCTTAAAAAGCTCATTAAATTCCTCTTGGTTACTATATTAAGAAACCATCTTGGACATTATGTAACTCTGGGTAACTGAGTTCATAAATTGCCTTGTAAATAGTTCTATAAACTCAGTCCTCTGACCCCATCTGGACATCATCTCACCTCCAACAGCTTTTATTTTCAACACAATATAGTGTTCTGGTAGAATATGTGCCCTAAGGGACATAGTTAAAACGCAGCAGACACCTGCTAACATCTGGCTAAAAGCTAGCCCTTCCCACTAATCAGCACTAGCAATAGAGACTCACTTCTTGAGAAACACTGAAGGCAATTAGTTTAAAAGGCATTACTTGACATTTAACTCCTGGCCTCTTTATGAGCCAGTGAATAGCTGACATTTGTATGTGACTGAGGCATCGCTGGGCAGCAATTTGGCTGGCAGAAGGGTCCCAGACCTGCAGACTGGGCCAGGGCTGTCTGCACCCGAACTCAGAGCAGACAACCAAAAGGGGGGATGCAGTAGGTCAGGCTGACTCTTTAGGCAACCAAGTACTCTGTAATTGGCAGAGTACTGTGAATGTACTGTACAGCTGAACCGCAGAAGTGTGCGGGGTAAAATCCTTCCACCGCTGTTGGATGAGGTTGAGGTCTTTTGCTAGAAGGATAAAAAGGCTTATCAAATACAGTGTATAGAATATCTTTCTGTGGCACAACCCAGTGGTTAAGGCTCTAGGCTAATAACCAAAAGGTTGCAGATTTAAACTGTTCAAGGAATGATCGATGATCTTAAACTCAGGTTTTATGGAGATTGTCTATGCAATAGGTGTATTGTTGATAAATAACTTATTGGTAACTAGAGTATAGTATCAGATTTGCATTGATGAGAGAGTTGGGAAAACTTCAGGTGAGTTGAATGCGAGTTGATTTGGCCACAGCCCACAGAATAATGAATTATAATTTAAGTTATTTTTTTAAAGTTCAATACAGCCACACAATTTCAGTATATATTGAAAATAAACATTTAATGTTGTGGTGTGTAGTTCACAAAAAAATGTATATTCAATAGAATGTGTGACTTGAATTTCAGTATTTCATGATCAAGGCTGCATTTGTTTGATTTAAAATACTACAGAGCCCTGCATATGACATATGCAGGGGGAAAAAAAATTTAATTATGTGCATGATTTATTAATTTGTTCCCTCAGTTAACTAAATCGGGTGCACCGTTTAATAATTCATTCTCTTGGTTTATTAAATTTTGCATGTGATTTACTAATTCGTTCCCTTGGTTTACTAAATTGTGCGCATGATTTACTAATTCGTTCCCTCGGTTTACTATATTGTGCACACAAATTACAAATTTATTCCCTCGGTTTACCAAATCATGCATGCAATTTGATCATTCGTTCCCTTGGTTTACTATACCATGTGTGATTTACTATTTCGTTCCCTCAGTTTACTAAATCGTGCATGATTTACCAATTCATTCCCTCAGTTCACTAATTTGTGTCACATTCTCTCGGTTTACTAAATTGTGCGCGTGATTTACTAATTCGTTCCCTTGGTTTACTAAACCGTGTGCATGATTTACTAATTCATTCCCCCGGTTTCCAAATCATGCATGCAATTTCATAATTTGTTCCCTCGGTTTACTAAAGAGTGTGCACAATTTACTAATTCGTTCCTTCGATTTACTATATAATGTATGATTTACTATTTCGTTCCCTCAGTTTACTAAATCGTGCATGATTTACCAATTCATTCCCTCAGTTTGCTAAATTGTGTGCGCATTTTACTAATTCGTTCGCTCTGTTTACTAAATCGTGTGCACAATTTACTAATTCATTCTTTCGGTTTACTAAATCGTGTGCAATTTACTAATTTGTTCCCGCGGTTTACTAAGTCATGCGCACAATTTACTAATTCGTTCCCTTGGTTTACTAAATTGTGCACGCGATTTACTTATTCGTTTCCTCGGTTTACTAAATCGTGCATGCAATTTACTAATTCGTGCATGCAATTTACTAATTCGTTCCCTCGTGATTTACTAATTGATTCCCTTGATTTACTAAATCGTAATTCCGTCGTGATTTACTAATTGATTCCCTTGATTTACTAAATCGTAATTCCCTCGGTTTACCAAGTTGTGTATGCAATATAATAATTTCTTCCCTCAGTTTACTAGATTGCGCGCACGCTTTACTAAGTCATTCTCTCGGTTTACTAAATCATGTGCAATTTACCTATTTGTTCCCATGGTTTACTAAGTCGTGCGCACAATTTAATAATTCGTTCCCTTGGTTTACTAAATTGTGCACGCGATTTACTTATTCGTTTCCTCGGTTTACTAAATCGTGCATGCAATTTACTAATTCGTGCATGCAATTTACTAATTCGTTCCCTCGGTTTACTAAATTGTGTGTGATTTACTAATTAATTCCCTTGATTTACTAAATCGTATGCAATTTACTAATTCGTTCCCTCTGTTTACTAAATTGTGCGCACAATTTACTAATTCATTCCCTCGGTTTACCAAGTTGTGTATGCAATTTAATAATTTCTTCCCTCAGTTTACTAAATTGCGCGCACGCTTTACTAATTCATTCTCTTGGTTTACTAAATCATGTGCAATTTACTAATTTGTTCCCATGGTTTACTAAGTTGTGTGCACAATTTACTAATTCGTTCCCTTGGTTTACTAAATTGTGCACACAATTTACTTATTCGTTCCCTCGGTTTACTAAATCGTGCATGCAATTTACTAATTCGTTCTCTTGGTTTACTAAATCGTGTGCAATTTATTAATTTGTTCTCTCGATTTACTACGTCAAAACAAAACAAGGGCACAAATGATTATTTTGTGTCTGCAATTTACTTAAAATGAGGGAACAATTTTTTTTTTCCTGCATGTCACAGGCTCCGTAAAATACACACAAACACAGGCTTTTTTTTTGTGAATTGTGGGGACTTTCCATAAACGTTTATTGTTTTTATACAGTACAAACCATATTTTCTATCGCCCTACACCAATCCTACACCTAAACCTAGCCCTCACAGGAAACTGTGCACTTTTTTACTTTCTCAAAAAAACTCAATCTGTATGATTTATAAGCCTATTGAAACATGGGGACACTCAGAATGTCCTCATATTTCACCCTCTCCTTGTAATACCTGTGTCATACCCATGTCATCATACAATTTTGTGTCCTGAGATGTCACAAACACACAGACACACACACACACACACGCACACACACACGCACACACACAGAGAGAACAATATGTAAAATATTATTACATCTCAAAATAACTTTGCTGTTTCAATATATTTTAAAATGTAATTTATTCATGTGATTGCTGAAGATTAATTTTCAGCATTGTTTTACTTGTCACATGATCCTTCAGAAAACATATGCTGATTTGGTGCTTAGAAACATCTCTTATTATATATTAAAAAAAAGTTGTGCTGCTTAATTTTGTGTAAACCGTGAAAATTTCTCTCATAATACCTTCATGAATAGAAAGCGCAAAAGAACAGCATTTGTATGAAACACACATTTTCTGTAACCATCCTTACATTAAATCCCCCATCCTTGAAGTTCTTTGAATTTTATTAATTCATCATTTTTTTAGTTCATGCATGGGAATTGAACCCAATCAAAGCCCAGCTGACCTGTTTGAACTACAGGACTATATTATACACAAATTATAATGCTGCATCCTGCTTTCTACCTCAATTCAAATTCAATTCAGGTTCAGCAATTGAATTGAAATTTATAAAGCCTTGTCAATTCAAGTCTGGATAGCACACAATCCATCCTGCTGAATGGCTTATGGTAATGCCTTACCTGTTGCAGGGAGCTGCTTTTGTTAGTTCCTACTTTTGTACTGTGGAAATTTGAAATGAAATGGAACGGTGCCACCACTTTTCAAACATTTTATGCCTTATGAATAATAAGTTTAGGAATATACAAACAAACAAACCAAAAAAAACTACCGGTACAACTACAAATGTGTATGCAAAATGTTCAAAAGAAGCTTGACAGCCAAGCTCCCCCTTTCACTCAATCATTCTTCTTCTTCATAAAACACTCTTTTTTTCACACAGTTTTTAAGAAAGCTCAAAGAGCAGCACAACCCTGGATTAGTGCACATAACAAGGATGTCGGCAGCGTTCTGATATAATATAGTGCCCTGACTCAGAGATGTATGGCCGGGGTTGATTTATCTTGCGTGAAACGCTGACTACAGGTATTGGCAGGGCTTACGTGACCCCGCGCCTCATGCCACATATACATAACCGGCTAATGGTGATGGATCTCCTGCGCTGACTGCAAATGCAATCTATTTTCATGACATCTGTCAATCAACCTGGGCTCACTGTAATCAATTTCACTTCTCGCTTGCTCTCTGAAGTGCTGTGTGCGTTCGACTCCCATGGGAGGAGGGAGCTGTTTTAGGCTCGGTTTTGTCGAGTAGGAGCAATTGCCTGCAGCTTTCTTCTCGGCTTTAATATGATGCTCCCCAAATTTGTTTTTATCTAAATTGCTGCAAGTATTAGCTCTAGCTGTGACCCCAGTAAACTGAAATGAGAATTGATTTAGCTGAAAAGAGCTTCCAGTTTATGATGAGGATTCTTCCACTCCCTTGACAAATAGCCTGATACCACACACACATACACACACAAAACAAAACACTACTATCACTAACAACAGCAGTACAAAACAAATGGGAATGCACTGAATGCCTCCAGCTCATGGCAATGAAGCAAATATAAATTAGCTTTGGTAAAAAGATCCAGTTAATGCAATTAGGATTCTCATTCTCTCAAATGAAAAGCAGTGGGAGCTAACTGAGGACAGAGACCGGCGAACTTAGACACACGTGTCACTATTGGCACGCGAGCAGAGAAATTGGGTAATTAGTGCTTCTTTAAGAATATCTTAACATCTCGACATGTATACAATAGACATGAGCTTTATTTGAATTTATTTGAAGATTTTAAATAAATGCTGTTTTTAAAAACTTTTTATTTAAAGGAGAAGTCCACTTCCAGAACAACAGTTTACAGATAATTTACTCACCCCCTTGTCATCCAAGATGTTCATGTCTTTCTTTCTTCAGTCATAAAGAAATTGTGTTTTTTGAGGAAAAAAAATGTCAGGATTTTTCTCCATATAATGGACTGATATGGTGCCCCGATTTTGAACTTCCAAAATACAGTTTAAAGGGGTCATCGGATGCCCATTTTCCACAAGTTGATATGATTCTTTAGGGTCTTAATGAAAAGTCTATTACATGCTTTGGTAAAAATTTCTCAATGGTAGTGTAAAAAACACCTTTTTTACCTTGCCAAAATCAGCTCTGCAAAAATCGTCCTGTTCTGGGGTGCATTTCCCAAAAGCATCGTTAGCTAACTATGGTGGTTAGGTCCATTGAACTCTGTTGGTAACGACGGAACTTGCGACCATAGTTGGTTTTGGGAAACGCACCCCTGGTCGACGTTGCTTTAAATGTTAATCAGCTCTGCTCACCCCGCCCCTCTCTTCTCTCTGTGGAGTGACGAGCCTGTTTACTTTAGACACGCTTAGCCGCTAAACTTACTAACTAGCATGTTATTAGGAAAGGCGATCGCAAAGAGTAATAAAAAAAAAACCTTATACTCGCTTCTGCTGTAGGTGAAGCTGGATCATGAATGATTCGCGCGACCATAGACAGATATATGTATATCGGGAGGTGCATTCCCTTCACAAACAAATGTAATCCACTGCATCTTCTGCGGCTCAGATGTTGGGAGTAAATGATGACCACTATGTTCATTATTACATCCAACCAAGCCATTCTTGTCTATGTCCCTGTTCCGGCATCGAAACAGCGGTGATCGGACTGTTTCTTCACATTTAAGGCGGGACTAAGGTAAGACGGCCGTGTCAATCAACTATCTTGGGAGCGTCCTCTCTCACACAGACAAGATGCTGAGAATGGCTTGATTTGAAAAAGGGGAAATGATTTTTACAGATTAAATAAAAACCACTGGGTGGATTTTTATCATTATAGGGTGGTTGTGTACACACACTGCCAACACAAATTTATGTTCAAACAACATGTAAAAGTGAACTTTGCATCTGATGACCCCTTTAAATGCGGCTTCAAACGATCCCAAATGCGATTGTAAATGATAACAGCCGAGGAAAAAGGGTCTTAGCGATCGGTCATTTTCGTAAAAAAAATACAATTTAAATACTTTACTGAAATACTGAACTCTGTGTATTCTAGCTCAAGACAGTTAGGGTATGACCGTATTTTCTCCCTCAACTTCAGAAATCATTTCAAAATCATCCTACATCGCTGCAGAAGTTCCGATACAGGCTTTGCAAAGTGAACATACAAAGAAGATCAAACACCCTTGACAAAAAAGGTAAAACAGTGATATAGGATGATTTTAAAGTCAAAGGAAAAAAGTACATCAATTGTATTTTTTTTAATGAAAATAAATGATCGTTTTGCTAGATAAGACCCTTCTTCCTCGGCTGGGATCGTTTGAAGCCGCATTTAAACTGCATTTTGGAAGTTTAAACTTTGGGCACCGTACCTGTCCATTATATGGAGAAAAATCCTAAAATGTTTTCCTCAAAAAACATAATTTCTTTACGACTGAAGAAAGAAAGACACAAACATCTTGGATGACAAGGGGGTGAGTACATTATCTGTAAATTGTTGTTCTGGAAGTGGACTTTAATATTAAGCAGCACAACTGTTTTCAACATTGATAATAAATCAGCATATTAAAATGACTTCTGAAGGATCATGTGACGCTAAAGACTGGAGTAATGATGCTGAAAATTCAGCTTTGATCACAGAAATAAATTTTATTTTAATGTATATAAAATAGAAAAACATTATTTTACATCGTAATAATATTTGACTGTAATGCCAAGCCAGCAGAGGGAGCCATCTCCCGAATACTGACTGCGCGCTCCCTCTGCTGCTTCTACTGCTACTTCCTGTTTGGCAGTATTTAAGGACTCACCATGTGCTCACACGTCGCGAAGTATTGCCAGTTTACCTGCCTTACCGAGCGTTTTCTGATTATCCTGTTTTGCTAACACGTGTATGATTCTGCTTTGTTTTCTGACTACCGATTTCTTGGATTTCCCTATTGGATTGTTTGCCTGTGTGGACTGCTATTACGGTTTGACATTATTGCCTGGTTTCTCACTACGTTTAACGGATTACCCCTGGACTAACCAGCCCTCTCTCCACCCTCAATACCACGACTGAGGTGAGTCCCTTGAGCAAGGCACCGTTCCCCCAACTGCTCCCCGGGCGCCGCAGCGATAGCAATATGGCTGCCCACTGCTCCGGGTGTGTGTTCACGGTGTGTGTGTGCGTGTTTGTTCACTTCTCACTACTGTGTGTGTGCACTTGGATGGGTTAAATGCAGAGCACAAATTCCGAGTATGGGTCACCATACTTGGCCACACGTCACGTCCTTTTGACTGTTGAAAGATTGGACTGCTTTCTGGTTACCGACCCGCTGCCTGGTTACACGTGTATGTTCTCTGTTGTTTGCAATAAACTTCCGCAAATGGATTCTAACGCCGCCTCAGCGTCATCGTTACAGAATACTTCGCCTACCTTGAATCCAGCGGAGGTCTCCAACTTGCAAGCAGCATTCGCTTACCAAAGCGAATTATTAAAGAGTTATCAGGAGCAACTCGCGAAGCTACAATCAGTCAACGAACACCTGACGCACTACGTACGATCTCTGCCTCCTCCCATGCCTTCAATGGTAAGCTTCGCTCTCCCTAATAAGTTTGACGGTACGGCTGAGCAATGCAAAGGTTTTGTTCGTCAAGTAAAGCTGTATTTTGAATACCAACAAGACCGTTTTGAATCAGAGGAGAAGAGATGCGCGTTTCTGATGACTCTGCTCACAGGAAGAGCTTTAGATTGGGCCTCAGCTGTATGGGACGCCGACCCTCAGCTCAAGAAATCTGTTGAGTATTTTCTGCTACAGATTCAAGAAGTGTTCGAATATCCCGCAGGGGCAGGGATATTTCGACGCAACTCATTCACGCTAAGCAGGGTAACCGTACAGCAGCGGAGTATGCGATCGAGTTTCGTACTCTGGCAGCCCAGAGTGGATGGAATGATGTTTCTCTTAAAGCTATCTTCTACAACAGTTTAAACATCGATCTGCAAACCGAGCTTGCCTGCCGGCGAGAGAATTCATCATTTTCTGAACTCATCAATCTCACTATCAAGATCGACAATCTCATGAGGCAGTCACCCAAGCAACGCTCAAGCAAGAGCAACCAGCACATGTCATCAATCGGTGATCCAGCAACGGAACAAACACCGTCCGAACCCATGCAACTCAACGCCTCACGATTGACTGAAGAGGAACGGGTTAGACGTCGTCTAAACCATCTGTGTTTTTACTGCGGTGGACCAGGCCACCGTAGCAACGGATGTTCACTCAAGTCCAAGAATTCATCAGGGGTAAATATCAAAAATCTCTCGTTGCTGCAGTATAAATCTCTGACATTGCCGGTTACCATAAGAACTGATACTCTCTCTCTTGATCTTACAGCGATGATTGACTCTGGGGCCGCACTGAATCTTATTAACCAAGACATCGTCAAGAAATATAACATCCCCACTCAACCATGCATACCACCCATCCAAATCAAAGCCATCAATGACACCCTCATCGACCACGGCATCCACCATCAAACCAAAACCGTAACACTACAGATTGGCTTACTTCATCAAGAGAGTATCACCTTGTATGTGGTCGATTCACCCAAGTACGAAGTCATCCTCGGATTCCCCTGGCTCTCCATCCATGATCCTGACATCTCCTGGTTCCAGGGGGAACTGACTCATTGGTCACGATTCTGCATGGAAAACTGTCTCCTCACTCAACCACAACCATGTCTCACCACAAGCATCAAGAGTCCCGACACCCAGGTAAAGATCACCATTCCAAGTCACTATCAAGATTTATCTGAGGTGTTCAGCAAGACAAAAGCCACACAGCTTCCTCCACACCGTCCCTGGGACTGTGCAATTGAATTACTGCCCAACGCCATGCCACCCAAGAGTAAAGTTTACCCGTTGTCACGGATGGAGGACCAAGCTATGGAGGATTACATTGAGGAGGCACTTGAATCAGGTTTCATCCGTGTGTCAACATCCCCTGCAGCAGCAGGGTTTTTCTTCGTAAGCAAGAAGGATGGTGGGTTAAGGCCATGTATTGATTATCGAGGACTTAACAACGTCACGGTAAAGTTCCGTTACCCTCTGCCTCTAGTTCCCCCGGCTCTAGAACAACTACGGGAGGCCACCATTTACACCAAACTTGACTTACGAAGCGCATACAACCTCATCAGGATCAAGGAGGGGGACGAGTGGAAGACTGCATTTCTCACCACCAGGGGGCACTACGAATACCAGGTGATGCCGTATGGGTTAGCCAACGCCCCAGCTGTCTTCCAGTCCTTTATAAACGAGATACTTAAGGACTTCATGAACAAATTTGTAATCGCCTACATTGACGACATTTTGATCTTTTCCAAGTCAGAAGCAGAACACATCACCCATGTACGTGCAGTACTATCTCGCCTGCTGGACCACCAACTGTATGTCAAGGCAGAAAAGTGTGAGTTTCACGTCCACCAGACATCCTTCCTCGGATATCAAGTCAGCCACCAGGGGGTCAAGATGGATTCAAGCAAAATCCAGGCAGTCACGGAGTGGCCTCAGCCGTCAACTATCAAGGAGTTACAAAGATTCCTGGGCTTTGCCAACTTTTATCGCCAATTCATCCGTAACTATAGTACCATTGCTGCTCCATTAACATCACTGCTAAAGAACAAACCCAAGAAGCTCTGTTGGACCGAAGGCGCAGATCGAGCATTCTCAAAGCTCAAGGCAAGCTTCACTTCCGCCCCTATCTTGAAACACCCCGATCCCGAATTGCCGTTTGTAGTGGAGGTGGATGCATCGGACTGCGGTATCGGAGCCATCCTGTCTCAACGTCACGGTCAGCCAGGCAAACTTCACCCATGTGCCTTCTATTCCAGAAAACTCACCAGTGCGGAACCGGCTTGAGGGCGCCAAACACCCGTTTCAAGTTATCACCGACCACAAGAATCTTGAGTATATCAAGGGTGCTAAGAGGCTGAATCCACGCCAGGCTCGTTGGGCCCTCTTCTTCACTCGTTTCGACTTTACAGTCACTTTTCGACCTGGAAGCAAGAATAGTAAGGCAGACGCTCTCTCCCGGCAACATGATCCTCACTTGGACCTTCTCCCACCGGAACCCATTCTTCCACCCACTGTCATTCTGGCTCCCATCTCATGGGACATCATGGAGGAGATTTAGCGAAGGCACGAGCAGGACCCTCCACCGCCACAATGTCCACCCAATAAGCACTATGTACCTCAAGACATGCGTCAACAAGTTCTCCAATGGGTCCACACATCTCTCAGTGCAGGACACCCAGGTATATCACGCACACTACATCTGGTGAAAAACTCATTCTGGTGGCCTTCAATGACCGCTGACACCTCTACCTTCGACAAGTCTTGTCAGATCTGTGCACAGTCTAAGACCCCCAAGGAACTACCTTCAGGACTACTGCAACCATTACCCATTCCTCAACGACCCTGGTCCCATCTTTCCATAGATTTCGTCACGGATCTGCCACCCTCCCAAGGATTCACAACCATTCTAGTAATCATTGACCGTTTCTCCAAATCCTGCCGTCTCATTCCACTAAAAGGTTTACCCACAGCCATGGAAACAGCCCTAGCCCTCTTCAACCATGTCTTCCGTGTGTATGGTCTACCTGAGGATATCGTAAGTGACAGAGGAACTCAGTTCACTTCACAAGTCTGGAAGGCCTTCTGCAAGCAACTCGACATCAATGTCAGCCTCACCTCAGGTTACCATCCACAAAGTAATGGGCAGGTAGAGAGATTAAATCAGGAGATCGGTCGATACCTGCGTTCATACTGCAGTAGAGAACAGCACAGATGGTCAGAGTTCCTTCCCTGGGCCGAATATGCCCAAAACTCACTCACCCACTCTTCTACAGGCCTCACCCCCTTTCAGTGTGTCCTGGGGTTTCAGCCCCCTATGTTCCCGTGGTCAGGTGAACCCTCTTCGGTACCGGCTGTCGATGATTGGATTAAGCGTAGTGAGAGGGTGTGGGACAGTGCTCATGTGCGTCTTCAGCGGGCTGTAAGGAATCAGGAGATCCAGGCCAACAGACGCCGCCTTCCACACCCTCCCTACCAACCTGGACAGCGGGTCTGGCTCTCTACAAGGGACATCAAGCTGCGGCTGCCCAGCAGGAAGCTCAGCCCAAGGTATGTAGGCCCATTTAAAATTCTTAAGAGAGTTAATGAAGTTACATACCAGCTTGAGCTTCCTCCTAACTATCGTATCTCTCCCTCCTTCCATGTGTCGCTCCTCAAACCGGTCCACCCGGAGGCTGACCCCGGCCAGATGGCCCCAGAACCGCCGCCACCCTTGGATGTGGACGGCTCGCCTGCATATCAGGTGAAGGAGTTGCTGGACTCTCGACGCAGAGGGGGTCAGCTCCAATATTTGGGAGGGCTATGGACCTGAGGAGAGGTCATGGGTAGCCGCCAATGACATTCTGGATCCGTCCCTCACGGAGGAGTTCCACCGAGCCAGACCCGATCGTCCAGCACCACGACCACGAGGACGTCCTCGCCGAGCTCCAGGAGTCGCTCCTAGAGGGAGGGGTACTGTAATGCCAAGCCAGCAGAGGGAGCCATCTCCCGAATACTGACTGCGCGCTCCCTCTGCTGCTTCTACTGCTACTTCCTGTTTGGCAGTATTTAAGGACTCACCATGTGCTCACACGTCGCGAAGTATTGCCAGTTTACCTGCCTTACTGAGCGTTTTCTGATTATCCTGTTTTGCTTACACGTGTATGATTCTGCTTTGTTTTCTGACTACCGATTTCTTGGATTTCCCTATTGGATTGTTTGCCTGTGTGGACTGCTATTATGGTTTGACATTATTGCCTGGTTTCTCACTACGTTTAACGGATTACCCCTGGACTGTTGAAAGATTGGACTGCTTTCTGGTTACCGACCCGCTGCCTGGTTACACGTGTATGTTCTCTGTTGTTTGCAATAAACTTCCGCAAATGGATTCTAACGCCGCCTCAGCGTCATCGTTACATTGACATAAATGCAGCCTTGACGAGCATAAGAAACTTCTTTTAAAAACATTAACAATCTTACTGATCCCAAACTTTTAAACAGCAGTATTTTCTGCTATACATATTTTATTTGACTTTTTTTAATTAAAAAAAAAAAAAGAGTATTGAAATATTAATAATAAAGTCATTTTGTGATTCCAGAATTTGTTTCTTTTTTTAAAATAATATTTTATTAATTTACATACTTTTGATTTTCTTTACTTTTCACAGATTGGGAACTTAATTAAAAAAAAAAAAAAAAACATATTTTAGCCTTTAAAGGTTAAATGACATATTCTTAGCTGTCATTAACATTATTCTTTCAGGATTTACGTCTTTATTGCTACCAGTTGCTTTACCTATTGCTTGTTTTTAATGTAGGAGCTTCAGGGAACCAGCCGGGTCTCTGTTGATAATTTCTTTTCACCATACATTGATCTTTGAAATGTGTAATACAGTACTCTTTTATGTCTGTCTTTGTACAGTTGCTCAAAATTGAATTATGAGACTGTGCTAATGTTTTTCTCTTTTTTTTTTTTTTTTTTTTCTCACTCTCTCATATGCTGTAATTCAATTTAGCATTTACTTCACACTGTGTTTTGTGTCAGTGGATTGTTGTCATTATTTAAAGGATAGCTCTCATGGAACCACATAGGTGTCATTTTGATGTTTGGGGAAAATAGTTTTTTCTTTTTTTCAAATTCTAGTGCACATTAGATGTTATTGAACAGAAAACAGTACAGATAATTGTTCTAAGCTCATAAAAATAGTAATATAAAGTATAAAACAACAAAAAAAAAATATTACAGCAGGAACTGCCTCTTAGAACAAAACACCCCTGGTAGAAATCAACAACCGGATGTCACCCGTTGTTCTTAACGTCAGAAAAAAGTGACATTTAAAAGTCTGCAATACTGTCAACTTATAGAAAACTTCCCACACGTTCCAGACAACAGATGTGCGGGTGTGTATTTTTTTAAAGGTTACTAGCGTCTTTTTGTATGTGGTGTTGTTAATAACACCAGTGCCTTACTGTCGGCTCCATTTCTCTTGGGCCCTGGGTGATATTTATGTTTTGTGGGGAGCTTCGGGGAACATCTCGTTTCAAACTTCAGAAAAGCAAACTCTGCAACTCTGGCTAGAGTATGTCCTATTTCAGATTTCTCATCTGGAGGTCATTCTTTCTCTGCCCACCATCCTATTTTGGGGAAGAGACAGAGAGAAAAAGAGCAACAAGACAATTAGAAAAAGAAGAAAAAGTAATATCAATGCGGTGGCTCTACCTCTCATCTTAATATGTACTGCGTGTGCTTTTAATTTCAAATGCCTCGGTCCACTTCCTTTTCTTAGTATTTAGTAATTAATTGAACCAAAGAATCACTTTCTCTAAAAATCAGCATGCAATCTGTTAAATCTGAAGTCATTTTATGGAGTTTGTTGGCATTAAATAGACTTTTCACCAGTTTTATCAGAGCTACGTGTCACTACCTGAAGTCACAGACATGATTTTTGAGTTCACCTTAAGTTTGAAGACAACTAGCTCCCCCAAAATGAACTTTTCACACTTGTTCTATTCGGATTCAATTTTAGTTCTTCTGAAGCTCGGTTCAGAGAAACATACTGAACTTCAAATCATTAAGTACTGTAGAACAGCTTCCATTAGTCGTCTGAAGGAGTTTCCTAGCTTCCTGTTTGTGTACTGTAAGTTCATGAGTGACTGCACTTAGCAAGTTCTCTATCATCAACTGGAGCTTGTTTGTGTCCCATTTTAAACCTAATTTTATTCTGTAAAAGCAAGGAAAATGATGAAGTAAGGACATAATGTTTTTTTGGAATATTTGTGGTGTACACAACAAAACACCTTGACTAATGCTAGTTACTGCGTGTTGTGCTCGGCCTAGTCTCAGCCACAGACGTCATGCCCGCTGACCACTGGCTGAATGTCTGATGCATATGGTACACAAAATTGAAGTTTGGTCGAATTCCACAGTACTCTGTAAAAAGCTTTCACCAGTTTCAACTTAAAAATTTAAGTTCAGCAGCTGCCTTAAAATTTTAAGTTAAATCAACTTAAAACTACAAGTCATTTCAACTCACTACAATAAAATGAGTTACAATGACTTGTACTTTTAAGTTGATTTAACTTATGAGTTGACATTACTTGTACTTTTAAGTTGATTTAACGTAAAATTTTAAGGCAGCTGCTGAACTTAAATTTTTAAGTTGAAACTGGTGAAAACTTTTTACAGTGCACAGGATTTCCGCCTGGAAAAACAGAAATAATGACGCCAAACACCTCATTAAAGAAGAAAGCTGTCGTGTTTACTGTGCAAATGAGAGCTTACCAGAATCAACTAAATGCTGGATTTTCAAAAGTATGTGAAATATGTAAAGTTCGTAGCATAGACTCTTTCAAAATATTTCCAAGAGGTTTACACACCAGTCTTTTATTGTGGGGACATTTCTGCGCCCCTAAACATGTTGCGGCGCAAAGCCTGTCAGTCATATGGCCTTGTGGGTGGTGCTTGGCTATTCAAATGGCTGCGCATAGACTAAGTGAAATATGGACAAACCCCGCGAATGGGTCATTTTGAATTGGGTCAAATTTTTAACAAAACCTTCTGGGTAGTGAGTATAAGGTTTTTTTTATGAATCTCTGCAATCACCTTTCCTAATAATGTGCTAGTTAGAAAGTTTTGCGGCTAAACGCGCTAAATGCAGCTAAAGTAAACAATCTCTCAGAACAGCAGAGAGAAGAGAGGGGCGGAGCGAGCAGAGCTCATTTGCATTTAAAGTAACAATCCCTCAGAATGGGATGATTTTTGCAGAGCTCATTTTGACAAGGTAAAAAGGGTGTTGTTTTACACAACCATTGAGCATTTTTAACCAAAGTATATAATAGATTTTTTATTAAGACCCTAAAGAATCATATCAACTTGTGGAAAATGGGCATCCGATGACCCCTTTAAATAATAAATGTTTTTTAAATTGTCTATTAATAAATGTTCACCTTTTGATTATTGCTGATGCCTCTAGTGTCTGATTTTTAATTTACAACCTAATCTGGGTTTATTTTAAACCAGTCATATAATTTTTGAACATTCCGTTTGTTAAGTCTGATGTCACGCATCACCGCTTCTGTGTCCAAATGGTCTATCAGATGCCACGAGAAAACAACAAACGGTGCTAATATACACTTACAATGTGATATAATATTACCAAGAAAATTTAAATCTTCCCCTTTAACTCCACTGAAATCCCAGAGAGCCAGACAATGAAAATATACAAAAAAATAAATAAACATAAAAATGATTTGTGTTTGAGATGTTGTGAGCATGGAGACTGTAGTGTACACGTTTGAAAAACGTTTAGCTTAAATGATTAATATGAATTAACAGTGCATATAACGGCTGTTGAGATAGTATTCTAAAGTGAAATAAGTTGAGGCTTGGAGCCGGAAACAGCATTTGTTGGATGCATTACGTCACCACTTAACAAGCGAATAGTTGAGTTAAATAAAACTACCCAGAAGGTTGGGTTAATCATTTAACCCTACTGCTGGGTCAAAACAACCAAATCGTGGTTGTGCATATTTCATTCGACACAGGGTTGTTTTTAACCCAGCATTTTTTTGAGTCTAGGGGACCTTCACTAATGCTAGCCTTTTACATTTGCTTGGCCATGCTGAACTCACCACCTCGATGCTAGGATTTTGTGAGTAGCTTCTCTTAGGTCTTTTTTAAATGCATTATTTATGCTGGAGAAATATCCCACCGCACTTTTTCACACCACTTTTTGCACTTTTTATAATGTGTGAAAGTTCAGAACTAGGATTTTTTTTCTGAGAGTTTTTTGCAGTTTGTTAGTGACATAAAGTCTTAAAAAAGAACCTCTCATATTTAAAGTATAAACATTATCACTATACCAAAATGCCACTTGGCATTTCAATTCTAATACCTGCGTTGACCAACAAAATACTGTAACTGACACTGACAGATGTGGGAATTAAAATTAAGGTTCACCCAAAAACGAAGATTCTGTCATTAATCACTCACTCTTATGTCATTCCAAACCCACAAGACCTTCATTTATCTTAGGAACACAAATTAAGATATTTTTGATGAAATCTGAGAGCTTTCTGAACGCTGACTGACAAAGACTGACAAGGAAGTTGAAGGAAAATGTTGAATAAAGTTGTTTTTTGTTTTGTTTTTGTTTTCTTTGTGTACAAAAAGCATTCTAGTATAGCTTCATGACATTATGGTTGAACCACTGATGTCACATGGACTATTTTAACAATGTCCTTACTGTCTTTATGGCCCATGAAACATTTCAGTTGCATTGCTGTCTATGAGGTTCATCAAAAACACGAGGGTGAGTAATTAATGAAAGAATTTTCATTTTTGGGTTAACATAACTATTGTTAAGTTAACAATCTGAACATATTACGAATACATTTGATAACTTGGAAATAGCAACCCACTGCTCCTGGGCCATTAAAATTGATGTTTAAAATTAGTAGTATAAATGTTAAAAAGTCGTTTTACTGATATATCTTACATTTCAGTTTTGACTTGTCAATGAATCAGAAACAGTTTAAACTGAATGTGGAATTATTTTTATAACATAATATCTGTAAGATAAGCCTTACTGTTTATTTAGCATAAAAGAAATTGCAAATCACTAGCTTTTCAAAGTTGAAAAGAAACTAGTTGTGTAGAATAGAAACTTTTCCCGCTTGCTAATCTTATCGTTCAAAAATGCTGAAAAGAGAACAGCCGTCAGTCACTGACAACGATCCGTCACAGTTCTCATTCAACAGAGAGAGTGATGGTTGACAGAGGTAATGACAGAGAAACATCATCTGGACGTATTTCACACTAAATAATGAGAAAGCTAAGTGTGACATTAGAAGTGGTTAAAAGATTGATGTTTTTTCTGCAACTCTTGAAAAATGACAAACAAAACAAGTCTGGCAATTTGCAGTTAAGGTCAATGAAATGTTAAAAATGATTACTTTCATAATGTTAAATTGCTGTAATTACTCTCTTTATCCTGCGAAATTGTAAAAACTTTCCTTTTACACTGGCAACATTGACCTTTAGAGTTTTCGGTGTCGGATCTAAAAGAACCTAAGTGCTATTGCCTTGGTTACTGGTTGCTGATTCTAGGCCATTTTTGTGCTGAGATTCAGTCATCAGCTTCTTGCAATCAAACGATCTCAGTGACGCACATTGAAATGCTGAACATGTAATTCAACAAGCACGAGATGTGTTTCCCAGACAGAGAGTGCAATTAAAATATCCACTCAATTTTTATTCCTCCCAGACTCATTCTCTTTTTCTTTGAGAATGCGTGTTGAAGTCACCATGCTGCAAACAATTAAACAGAAGACCATGTTCTTTGTGGCACCAAATTAGCAGCTGTTTTCCCTGTTAATTGAAATAATCCCAGTTGACCAGGAAGGAGCCAATTAACTTTTCGCTTTCTTCTGAATGGGCGGCACTGAGGGAGACATTTGCCTTTTCTCACTTGATAACAGAACACTCATGGTGCAGATGATCTCTTCTATGCTTTAAACTGTAAATGTATTCTGATACATTGCTCGCAGGAAGTGTAGCGTGTTTTGTCAATGTCGGCTCTTTTCCCTTTTGGGATGGAAGCTAAAGCAAGAGTGTAATGAGATCATAGAGAGGCATTATTTAAACTCTGATTGTAACTTCTGATGTGGCTAAATATTAACTAGACAAAGTGCATGAGGTTTTTTTCTTAGTATTTCTCAGATTTTCAGATTTTGTTTTTATCTTATTAAATCCTCAGCTCAACTCTTCCCTGCACTGCACCACTACAGTCAGTTGTGTGTCATTAAAAAAAAAAAAAATTCTCAGTTTTGGATGAATTAAATCGATTAATTTAAAATTAAAAATGATACTTAACACTTCTAGATTTTTTACTTCTAGATTTCTGTTTGTGTTTGTGTGTGTGTTGTACCATTAATCCAATCATCAAGGCCTGTGTTTCTTCATAGATAACCCATTCATCATTATCTTGTGTTGTCAGGACATAAGGAATGGAGAAAGAGTTGAATAATAGGGTGCTAGCATCAGCTCACAGCAATTCCATTGAACTCCAGTGACCAGAACTCAATTGGCGGCTGTTTCCATTTGACGAGCGATTAACCAGGAGCTCGCTGCCCAAGCAATTGACCTGTCACCAATGCGAAGGCTGTGCCTGATAAGCATGCAGGTGAAGGGGGAAGAGGATGTGGAGATTGACGCAATTAGCCTAATGAGTACACAGAGTTTCAGCCAGTGCCACTGGAAGCCTCGTTTACCCACAACCGCAAACCAGCAGATGTGAAATCTGATTACCTTGTTTGCAGATCCAGCATGCAATCTTGCTTCAACCTTAACCCCAATTCACTCACTAGAATATCAATGTTCCCCCCCCCCCCTTTACTCAACATAATGATAGTGTTTACCAGGAAAATATTTTGTTTTGAGGCACCCCTTCTGAGGCTATGATTATTTAATGTGTAACAACTGAATGTATACCACAAAAGGGCAAAAGTAATATTTCGAATGAAGGCAAAGATAAATAATTTGTTTGCTTATTGCTACACATTTTAGACCAGTAAAAATGCTTGCATTGTGAATTTCAGTAACTGTTTTCAATGTGAAAATTAAGTGAGCGTTATTAAAGGATTCGTTCATTTCCAGAAAAAAAAAAAAATCCTGATAATTTACTCACTCCCATGTCATCCAAGATGTTCATGTCTTTCTTTCTTCAGTTGAAAAGAAATTAAGGTTTTTGAGGAAAACATTTCATGATTTTTCTCCATAATGGACTTCACTGGGAGCCTATGAGTTAAAGGTCCAAATTGCAGTTTCAGTGCAGCTTCAAAATTATCAGGAAATTTTTATTTTGGAAGTGTTCCATTCTTTAAACATACCGTCTTAAAAACAAAACAGGTTACATACTGCACTTTAAAGATACAGGGCCCTATTATGCACCTGGTGTTTTCTCACCCTCATGTCACTCCTATCATGCACCGCAAGTGTTTATTGCTAGTTTCAGCCCGACGCAGTTATCATTTTCAAGTCCTGCGCCACGTTGTTTAAATAGCAAATGCATTTGCATCCATTTGTGTGCCCATGGGCGTGTTGGTCTAAAAACGAGGTGTGTTCAGGAGCATTGTTGGCACGTTGCTATTTTGAGGCAACTGAAATAGACTGCGCTATTGACCAACTGAAACTTGATCTAAAGTCAATGGCGCAATATATATATATATATTTTTGTTATTTAAAGAGCGCATTAGTAATATGCACCTATAGGCAGGTGCACAATGCACGTACACTCTGTTTATTACACACATAGGGACACACAGCAGCACACAAACATGCCAAATATTAAAAATGAATGGATTACAATGTAAACGATTATTATTGTGTACATAAATCTAAAAATGCCTACATGTCACAATGGATAGTCAGTTGCTTTCTTATGCGAGCTGTTTTTTTACTTTCACTTTCAAAATCGATCACGTTCAGCAAGGACGGGAGAGGATGGAAAAGGGGTGCACAGTAACTCATTTGAGGGGGCTCGGCCCTTGAATGCCCTACCTTGGCGCCAGCCCTGCTCTCTGGAGAAGTGTTCAGTCTTTGTTCTAGCAAATTCCGCAGTGTAAATAGCGAATCCTCCATGGCGCGAGTGCAACTGGCTCTTAAAGGGAATGGGAGATGAGACTCTGATTAGTTTAATGCATGTTACTCCCAAAACACACCCATGACTCGTTAAGAGAATAGGGACAACCCTTTTAGACCATGCGCCTGGCACCCAGAACATTTTTCTCATCCTTAAAATAGCAGAAGTGGATTCAGCCATGCCCTAAGTGAACCTGCGCCGTATGCTTTAGACCATGCGCTTAGATCGTTAAAATAGGGCCCATACTGTAATTCACCACCGGCTGTCTTCCACTGAATTAATTGGGACAAAAAAACTGCTTAAAAGTATCTGCTAAACTTAGTAACAGCTAAAAATGAGAATGAGAAAATGGGTGAGAAAATGATGATAGAAGTTTAATTTTGGGGTGAATTATTCCTCTTTTTGTATGTTTTTTGGATTCTACTGAGAATGCAATAGACCTTAGTCAAAATTAGATGCCATACAGAATTTAACATGGATGAAAATGAGGCTGTTTCATATCTACTGAACTTTATTTTAACAGTATGTTGCTAAGCAAAGTACAATCCACTGAACACACTGTACTTTTATCCCTCACAGCCACATTTTCCTTCCTGTCAAAAATTAAAGAGGTAGTTCACCTGAAAATGAAATGATTCTGTCATTAAATACTCACCCTCATGTCAAACCTTCAGACTTCAGACACATTCAGACTAACACGGAAGAGATGAAATTGTTAAATGGAGTTTGTTTTCTTTACACACAAACGGTATTCTCATACCTTCATAACATTAAGGTTGAACCACTGATGTCACATGACTATTTTAACAACAGCCTGTGAAAGTTTCAGTTGCGTTGCTGTCTATGCAGGGTCAGAAAGCTCTCAAATTTCATCAAAAATATCTTAACTTGTGTTCCGAAGATAAACAAAGGTCTTACAGGTTTGGAACGACATGAGGGTGAGTAATTAATGACAGAATTTTCATTTTGGGGTGAACTATTCCTTTAAATATAGGCTGCCTGAATATTCAAGTCAACATTAAATCCACATTTTCCCCCCTTCTTGTTCTTCATGGTTTACCTAATGTAGAATTTAATCCTTTTGTGAGGGAGTCTTTCATTCCACATGATGTCCTTTAATCCTAATAGTTCTGATATATGGCTTGCCTTTATGTTACGTGGGCGCACATGAGAAAGCCTGGGTTAGTTGTAAGCTCCTGAAAATGGATAAAGCCTTTATCAAATAGCTGCAATGAGGAAATCAATGGAAAATGGCCCGGAATTGTTTATGACTTAAGCTCAAGCTATTTTTTTTTTTTTTTTTCAGATTGTGTCACTGAATAATATCCCAATATATAGTCCAAAGCCTGATTAGTCTTATTAGTAGATTGGTCGGCCATGGGTGGGCGGCACCCATTGAAGTTCCTCCAAAGCTTCTGATACAGTGGAATGAGCTTGTGCCTTGTATTTATGAAGCATTGTTTGGACATACTCTGTTGTAAGTCAATGCCAGCAAAGGTTAGACCCCCCCCAGCTGCTTGCAAATTGTTGCCAAGCAGTGAGCAACCCTGTTGGCATGGCGACAAGTGTTTGTTTCCACACAGCCAGGGACTCTAAATAATTCTAGCGTTGTGGCGGAGAAGGAGACAGCTTGTGAAACAGAAGGCAGATTAGCAAATATGTCCAGGTTCGCTGGGTTATGAAATTTGTTGATGGTCCAGTGGCATTTTGCATTATTATTATTTTCCGTGTTTTCTTTGGAGAAAAAAAAAGCAGAGAAGGGTGTGGTTGATCCGCCCACTGGGTAATTAATTAATTAATGAAATGCATTTGAATGAATAAATGAATGAATGAATGAAAGATTTCATATATCTCTTAACTGTGGGCTTCAGTGGAAAATTTAGCTTAAAAGAATAATTCACACAAAAATGAGTCATTGTTTACTCACCATTTTTTCTGCATTTTTTCCTTCTATTTTTGGGTAACCAATTGCTTTTAAGACTCTTGCCTTTTTTTCTGAGAAATAGACCTTGGTAGTCATGTAGTTAAAGTTTACAATCAAAGTAGTTATTATATTTAAACATTTCCCATCGGTTTCTTCCACGAACAAACTATTTGAACTATGTGATCCAATTTAATCTAAAATGTCAACAGTGATCTATTTCTATTTTAATTCATCAAAAAAAGGATGTTTAGGAGCAACATCTCATACTTGACAAATGCTTGACAGATAGAAAATTAAAAATAACCCGAGAGCACCATATGCTATAAAAAAAATAACCTTTTCCCTCTAGGCACTATAAAGCTACATAATTCTGATCAAATCCATCTTATGAAGACTTCTCAAATATATACTTACAACCAACTCTTTGATTGGTTGTTTAAAGACATGAAAGAACACCCTAACAGAAAACCTTTTGGACACTTCTTCTTCGGCTGAACATTTAGTGCGGATAATGAACATTTTACAGCTCCTTGAGAGCAACGTAAAAGACCCATCACATTTTAGAATTTTAATGGCTGTCATGTTTGACTATTTTACTGCTCTTTACATTCTCTTGTACATTTCCAGAGTGTGACCAGCATGCAAAACACAGCTCTGCTTTCAAGAACGTTTGAAAGATGGCTTATTCAAGGTTTTCAGGGTTCTTTGACGTATCAATTAAATGCTCTTTGAAGACATGTTTTATTTTGTAATCATAGCACAACAGACAACCATGATATTAATATTTTTCACACATTACACTGAACAGTTCAGCATTCCCTCTTTAAACATGATTTTATTTTATTTTATAATCAGACTTTCTTCAAGTATGGAGCATAATGGCTCCATTTTCAAGTTCCTGTTCTTTTTAAAATAAGCTGTTAGATTCATTCAGTCTGATGAAGTCTTGCTTGGAATATTATATTATGTCTAGATGACCCTACGCACTTTGAACCTGTACTGTATTCACCTATTTTTGTGAGGCAGTTAATGTTTCTTTCTTATGTCGTGGACGACAAAAGTGGTGCTGTTCAAATGATTGATAAATGACTGTATAACACCACTCTGACAAGCCTAAGAGTCATTTGACACCATAGCCAATAATCAAGCGAACCCTGACTGCTTTACCTGTTTTTAAAATCTAGCGCATTCAACTTACAGGTGACAAAGTTGATTTATGAACTGTCACACTCTGTAATCTGGAGCAGTTCCCCTGCAGAGCTAAAGACAGGAACAACAAAATATGAACATTTTACCCGAATAATTTCATGCTGTTTAATGGAATGAAATGAGAAAAGACATACAAATTACCCTCAGTAATTTTTCATTCTCAGAAAGTAATATATGTATGGATGGATGTGTCTTCAATTATGTGCACTTTTATGTACCAGAGGCATTTTTGTACAAAAATAAGCTAATTTTACATTTAAATTGTGCGTGTGTGTCTGTCTCTGTGTGTGTGTGCGTGCTCATGTGTTATACAGTATGTTTACATTTTCTTCTTTTCATGTTGTGGATAGAAGTGAGCTGGCTGATACTTTCAGTATCTTTTTAATGTTCAGCAGCTTTATTGATTTGTCATTATCTTATATAGTCACGGAATGAAATCTTTAAAAGACTCTGCGGATGATCTCTCTCACTCTGTTTATGTCAAGAGTCATCGGTTTAGTCATTTAGCAGCAGTTTAAGCACATCCATGACTTGTTTATTCCCAGAAGATAAAGCCTTGAGGTAAAGAGTTCAGAAAATGCCACGTCCCCTCATTCTGACCTTTCGGTTTCGTGTTTCTTGACCGGAGGCTCCGTCACGTCAGCAGTATGGTTCAGTGCACATATCTCATAATGACTTCATGCTAATTGTGCATTAATTCATTACGTGGTTCTCTCACCATCTTGTGTGACACAAAGCCTTTAAGGCCAATTCATCAAGATTTCTCATGCCATTCCATTCAAATGAGCTATTTCTCTCCTGTTTCTCAATAGGTTTTTATCCCAGAGATTCACGTATATTTTCCATGAGTGACCTTGATTTTTAATGCATTTTATTTTTTGCTAAAAAATTGACTGAAGGGATATTCACCCAAAAATGAAAATTACCTCAAAATCTATTCACCCTGAAGCCATTCTAGGTGTATATGACTTTCTTCTTTCAGATGAATACAGTCAGAGTTATATTAAAAAATCTCCTGGCTCTTCCAAGCTTTAGAATGGAAATGAATGGGCACTGAGATTTTAAAATCCAAGAAAGTGCATCGATCCATCATAAAAATGACTCCACACGGCTCCATGGGGTTAATAAAGGCCTTCTGAAATGAATCAATGCATTTGTGTAAGAAAAATGTCCATATTTAAAACTTTATAAACCATAATCTCTAGTCTTACGCTACACCTACGTCCTACGTCATCCGCCGAAACGCCACTCTCTCGTGAACGTGTATGACAGTTAGCGAAAGCTAGAGATTATGGTTTATAAAGTTTTAAATATTTTAGATTTTTTTTTTCCTACAAAAACAGATTGGCTCCCTTTGGAAGGCCTTTATTCAGCCCCATGAGCTTTGTGGACTACTTTTTATGATGGATGGACGCACTATATTGGACTTTATAATCTAAACAGCCATTCAATGCCATTAATAAGTTTGGAAAAGCCAGAAAAGGTATACAACAAAAAGGTATAAAGTCTACACCTAATTTTCATTTTTGGGTGAACTGTCCCTTTAAGTATGAAAACACTCTAGGGGACTCCTCAATTTTTTTATGTTTTTTTTAAACTCTGTATTACCTGATAGTTCTGTGAATAAGTATTAAAACCATGTAACCCTACAATTCAAAACTTGTGTGTAATTAAGAATAGAAAGAAGAAGTGAATACTTTTATTCAGCAAGGACACATTAAAGTGATCAAAAGAATTTCAGATTTCAAATGCTGTTCGTTTAACTTTATATTCATTAAGATTCATAAAAAAGAAATGTTAAGTTTTCACACAGGCTATAGCTGGTTTATTCATAACTTGCTATATACTGCAGTATGCTATATTCAAATCACAATGTACATTGCGCAAAGTTTGAAATGTATTTATAGGTTTGTCTTAAGGATTTTCATTATAAATTCAGTATAGTATCAGCTGAGCAAACAGTTTTCAGCTACATTATTGCTTCACATTGGTGTTCCACCACCAGTCTCCTACAGAGAGAATATATTTATATCTAGAGAGCTGTTCAAACACTGAGAGTTACATTTGGTTCCTGCTTAATGCATTCCCAACATATCTCAGACATTCTTACATCAACACAGCATGCCATGCTATGTGCTGGACAGACATGTGGATCCCTGTAATGTCTGCACAAAATAGTCCAGAGCTTTTAGAGCCCATTTGATATCAGAATTATGTTCTGAATTATGGAAATGAACTGCTGTTGATGCCATAATTTCCCGTGAACTTGCAAATGTGAACTATTCAAGTCATTATTATAAAAGTTCTATAGTTTTTCTATGAAAGGACCCCTATATATCCTTTGTTTAAAAGCCACGCTGTGCTGGTCTGCTGTTTTGTCAATCTCTTATAGCCCTGTCTGGGATCTTTTGAAAGTTAAGACCGTTTGGGGGACAGTACTCATCCTTCCCGCCCTCATAAAAGGTGAAATATGAGAACATTAAAACATTGCTGTTAATCTGTCTGTTGGAAGCAGCACCATTAATCTTAATTAATTCACTACATTATATTTCTCACTTAATTACACATGCTACAAAGGAAAATTGCCCAGAAAACGTGCCTCTCGATCCATCATGGCTGCCAGCAGGTTGTGCTATCTCTAGTAATTACCAAAGGTTCTCACACCAGGGACATGAGAATGTCTCGAAAATTGAGGATCTTATTATCAAGCTGACGGCTGTAGACTTAACTTCTTGTCAGTTCCTCCCTGTAGAATATAAACACGGAGTTAAGCTTTTTATTCCATATTCCAAACATACTGACCAAATTTGGTGCAGGTTTACATTGGCGTAATGATCAGAAAGCTCTCGGATTTCATCAAAAAAATCCAAAAGTGCCAAAAAAAGAACAGTATGTGAACCCTTCACAATGTCAAAAGGAAAAAGTGATGTACAGTCGTGGCATAGGCTTTAATTTTCTGTTCTGTTAAACTAAAAATACTGGTTGGAAACCAGTTGCAATTTGAAAGCTAAAACAATAGACATTTCAAGAAAGACATTTGCCTGTTGAGAATGTGCTGACGTCTGTAATTAGATGATTGAGCTTCAGAAAATCAGATTTCAAAAAACGAAAAGGCGGGAATAAAGAACCCTAAAATCTAACACAAAGAGCTGTTTCAGCAAAAGAAATCAGTGACAAACATAATGAGTATTGAGTTTAATGAGAACAAAATGCATGTTGGTCAAAACCGAAAGAAAAAAAGGGGTGAAAATGCTTCCGCACATTTGCTGGCACTTTTATGAGTTTATCAGTCTGCTCACTTCCTAAAACTTTCTTTTTTTATTTACTCATTTATTTTCTTAGTTGACTGAACTTCTGTTAATTTTTGATAATGTGCTGCGTTACACACTGAACGCACCTGTGAGTTCAGCTGCCGCTTTGCAGATGTAATGAGTCCACAGTGTTGCTTCTCATTTAAACTTGAGTAAATAATCCACTTGGAACCAAGCCCTTGTATTGTTTAAAAATGAATCTCGAATGTGTCTTACAGAAGTAGAAAGTAGCCATACGAGTTTCGCTAACTGTCAGTCAAAGATGCGGCAGACAAAGTGCGGATTATATTTAGAAATCTCTAGTCTGGGATTGCTGTGCTTTTGTATGAAGAAGACAAAGAAGAGTGGCATATAGTACATGTTCTGTTTTCACTTTAATATTCCCATCTGACTGTTCTGAAAATAGGGCACCATTCCAGCTTCACTGACACCATCAATCTCCCTCATTACTAATTAGCCATCAATTTCACCACCGCTTGTTTTTCAATGAAAGGACAATGTCAGAATAAACCTCCATGACTCTCTATTTCACTGTCCACTATGAAAAATAAATCAATTAATTCATTGGCCTTGATTAACCTCCAAGTGTTTGATTGATATTCTCATCAATGGCGGTAAAAGATGTCCTTGCACTTGATAAACTCTGGATTTGAAGTTCTCCAGGATGTAAGCTTCCAGTTGAATGGCTGAACTGTACACTGTTATACAAAGACACTGTTACAAAAAAAAAAAAAAAAAAATTGTTCTACCTTTTCATTAACCTACCTTTTCAGCAATGTTTTAATGTTTAAAAATCTATTTTAAATAAATGGGTGTATTTATTTATTCATTCATTCATAGAAAGTCATTTATTTGAAACATTTTTGTAAAAATTTAATTTTTTGTTATTTAAAATAATAATAATAATAATAATAATAATAATAATAATTGTTATTATTATTTTAAATAACAAAAAACTTAAATTTTTACAAAAATGTTTGAGGAAGATTTGAGGGAGAAAAATGATGGAGATTGATGGTGTCAGTGAAGTTGGATTATTATTATTATTATTATTATTATTATGTATTATATTTTCTTTAAACATACATTTTATTTTAAACCTGAAGTGTTGTTTTCTTTACATAGGAGATTTGCAACAATATCTAGAAATTGTAAAAAAAAAAAAAAAAAGTATTATTGAAAAATAAAATAAAATAAAATAAAATGAAAATATCTATTATTATGAACAGTGATTGTGGAACCCTAGTATATGATACTATGCAGTTCATGCATGTTATGTTTTCTTTACAAAGGAAATTTGCAACAATATCTTGAAATTGTGCAAGTAATATAATTTTACAGAAAATCCAGTACTCCATTAATCCAATAAACACTTTTGTTTTTAAAATAATAAAATAAAATAAAAATATCTATTATTATGAACAATGTTTGTGGAACAGTAGTAAAAGATACCTTGCAGTTCATGCATGTTATGTTTTCTTTACAAACACTTTTTGTTGAAAAATAAAATAAAATAATAAAATAAAATATAAAATAAAAATGTCTATTATTATTTTTATTATATTAGTATATGACACCTTGCAGTTCATGCATGTTATGTTTTCTTTATAAACTTTTTTGTTGAAAAATAAAAAATAAAATAAAAATAAAATAAAAAAATAACCTTGCCATTCATGCATGTTGTTACAATGGAAATTTGCAACAAAATGTAGAGACTGTACAAGTATTACAGTTATACAGGAAATCCAGTGCTACATTAGTCCAATAAACACTTGTTAAAAAAAAAAATAATAATAAAATTAAATAAAATAAACAATATACAACTTTGGACCCCTAGTATATGATACCCTGCATTTCAAGAATCAAATTTATGTTAATCTTGTGCATGTAGGCTCTGGACAAATACTGATTTTTCTAAAAATGTCTAATTGGCATCGCTAACCATTCCTTTGCTTGAATGAGTAATGAAATAAAGTCTGCCAGCGTAAGCAACACGCTCTTGTGGGCCCATTAGGAGTCTTCAATGACAGTCGTAATATCACCTCTGACTAGTCACCTCTAACTTCATCTTCATCCCCCTTCAACGAACACATTATTTTCACATTGTCAGAATCACTGTGCATATCAAATCGGAGCGTACGTTTTAAACGCCATCTAAATTGCCCAGCCACACGGGGGTTGATCTCAGCGCTGACCGCTTTCAATTGCTCGTTCCTGCATTTAAGTGAAAAACATTTGCTTTGGAGAAATGCCCTTATGCCCAAAATCCCTATATTCTCATCTACCGCCTCCTCTTCTGGCTCTCTAATAACCTTAATCAGACCAATAACGTAATGCTTTGATGAACCGAGGCAGTCGGCTCAATTACATTTTGCTGAGGCGGCCGCTTTTATAACAGAGGTGAGGGCCTGCGGTACTGCGCCCCAATCACCTGTCATCAATCAAGGAGGGAGAAATATTTGGAGATCCCTCCTAAGCTCTGACAGTTCGGTGCAGCGAAGGCCAAGGTGACTCCTCTGTTTTAATTGCTTTCCACTTTTATGACTTCATGTCTCCTGTCTCATGGGGCTGTTGCTCTCGAAACGTTCTCTTTTTTTGTGACATGCTGTGCCCTGCTGGGTTGTTTGGTCCTGAAGGATGTCTTCTAGATGGACAGGTTGACGTTGAGGGAGTGAATTACTTGTTCAGATAAAGAGTCTTCTGGAAAATAAAACCAGTGAATAAGTTTAGCCAATTTTGAATTAAAAAAGTAGAGATTTCAAGTTAATTTCGTCAGGGAACAACGCACTTGACTGGTTTATTTTTAAATCCATACTGTTCGAAAATAAATCTTCTATTCTCTTTCAGAAAATGATATGGCTTTTTTCTACCCTTGAACACAAATGCAAAATTTTTAGATGTACTAGTCACTTTTATGAATGCAATTTGAATGAATGGATCATTCTCCTGCAATGATCTTCTTAATTTTAGATTGATCATGTGTAAATGTGAACAACAAATCTGGTTCTGGGAATAACAAGAAGCTATCAATACAACTCTGGAAAACTGGATTAAGTGCACAAGAGCCACTTTTATGATACTTTTCAAGGTGCTTTTGCCTAGCTTGAAAGCTTCAGTCCTATTTCAGTGTAATTGCATAGAAAAGCCTGAGCAGTACCTTCTTTTGTATTCGGAGGAAAAAAGAAAGATTTCACACAAGCTTGAAACAGCATGAAGGTGTGTAAATGATGACAGAATTGTCATTTTTGTGTGAACTATCCCTTTAAAAAAATGCAGCAGCCGGTCTAGTGTTCCTTTTGTTCTTCTCACATATTGTGATTTTACTCAGGTACAGAGGAGAAATATTTCTCATTCACTTGCATCTTTCATCTTGTGTTTTTTTTTTTTTTTTTAATCTCTAGACCGTTTTCAGTTTTGTGCCCCTCCCCAATGCCATAATCCTTTGCTCTTTTCTCATATCTCATCTCAAAGCCCAACATTCAGTCTTTCTGCAATTAATTCCATAGCTCCCTGTCTTGCTCTCCATCTCTCTGTCTTTGTGGATTTAAAGCTGGCGAAATGAGAGAAAAAAAAAAAAGTTTTTAAAAATATTTTTTTTCCCCAGCATTTCCTTTCAATTAATTCCACTTTTTTTCCCCCCTCTCGTTTCCTTCGAAATGCAATTAATTTAGTGCTTCAGTCTTGCACGATGGCTCACATTAATAGAAATGGGAGAAGTCTCTTGCTCTCAGATGATATTGCAATCAAATGTTTATGAAAGTGCCACAGTGATTGTAATTAGAAGTGGATCTCTGTTGCATTGGCTTTGCCCTCTATATGATGAAGCCTCCAGCTCATCCTATGGATGGAATGTAAAATATGGCAAGGAAGAGTCTGTATACCACACTGTAAAAAATAAAAAACACAATTTGTTGAGTCAACTTTATAAATAATTTATTGCCCTGCCGCCTTAAAATTTTAAGTTCAGTCAACTAAAATAAGTTTATTCAACTTGAAATGTTAAGTTGTACTAAGTAACAACTTAGATATTTGTGTTTGCTAAACTTAACAGATGGGTAAGTAACCCAGCTGCCTTAAAATTTTAATTTGATTCAACTCAAATATCTAAGTTGTCACTTAGTATAATTTAACATTTCAAGTTGAGTTGACTGAACTTAAAATTTTAAGGCAGCCAGGTTACTCAACAAATTGTTTTTACAGTGCAGTAGCAAAATAGCAAACAGAATTGCATTTGAATTTAAACTAGTAAATTTGAAATTAAATTCAGAGACATTCATTTAACTGTTCTAAGTATAATTCTTTTTAACTTTAAAATTTTTTTTCTTAACATTTTACCTCTTTCCCCACCAGTGTTTTTGAAAAAAGTTGACAGCCGCCACCAGCATTTTTAATTTTTACTAAAATTGTATGAATATCTAAACATTCAGTGCATCAAAATGAAGAACAGACCCTCTACTTTAAAAAAAAATAATAAAATAAAAAATAATAAAAAAGTTTTATTCTAGTTTTAAGCATTCGTTTTTTCTCAACACTTAAATGTAGGTAGGTTTTTTAATTTTAATCAAAAAGCTGAGAACAAAATTGCATTTTTATCAAATACTACATCTGGATCATATTCAGTACTATTATCAAAGCAAAGATTCAGTAGATCACTTCCATCAGCACTCCTAAAGCTTGCACAGGCCTTTACCAATTCCTGGATTGACATTTCACTCGCTAATATTAGGCAGTTTTCATTTATATTAGTGCTGATGATCACGTTATTTTTCATATGCATATGCATACGAGATCGCTTGTTTCTGCATCTTCCTGGTCTGTGTTTTTGATCGGTACATTTTAGACTCATTCAGGAGATGCGTAATAGCGCCCCCTAGCATATAATAGTGAAAACACCGAAACCCGGAAGATTCCATGTTTGACAAGGAAGCATTGTCTCATGAATAATGGAAAATTAAATTCTGTGTTTGGTGGGGAAAGAGTTAAATGCATACTAGCTTAAATTAATATAAATACCAGAATAGAGCCATATTAATTAAAGAGCACATCGGATGAAAATTCACTTTTATATGTTTTTTTTTTTTTTTTTTGTATATAAATGTGCCTTACACCATGCCCTAACCACACACCACATGACAAGATTCAAACGACAAGCAATTTGGCTGTCCACACCAGACACGATGCTACAGAATCCATCAATCACAGCCAATTAAAAGCGTGTGTGGGCGGGCTCTTTTTGGAAGCACGCTGCACTTGCAACCGAATGTATATGTTTATAATCAAATTCATAAATATTAAATCTTTTTAAGGTTATTAAATGTACATACTGAGGGGCTGATACCATCTTTGTTATGGAATGTGCTTGTTGGTTTGCACTGACTTCGCCATTTTAATGCACATCTTTGCTTTCATATATTTTCAAGATCTGTTGTTGCTTTCAGTATGGCTATTAGGTCATGCAAAATGATATTCAAACTCACATTAGACACATTTAACTTTGAATAAAGTACATAATCATTACCTGAGATTATCACTGTCATATAGTTTGTATGTAGTTCTTCCAGCCAGGACGTTGTTGAAAAAAACAGCATATGCTGGTTAGGTAGGTTTTGATGCTGGAATGCTGGTTTATGCTGGTCCTTTGCTAGTTTATTCTGGCTCTTTGCCGTTCCTTAGCTGTTTAAGCTGGTCCTGGACCAGCACATGACCAGGTAAGGACCAGCATAAACCAGCTAAAGATCAGCACAAACCAGCAAAGGACCAGCATAAACCAGCTAAAACCAGCATCAAAACCTACCTAACCAGCATATGCTGTTTTTTAACCAAAAATGTATTTCATGAAGACCCTAAAGAATCGTACCAGCTTGTAGAAAATGAGCATCCTATGTCCCCTTTAAGAAAAAAATGAGAAAAGGAAAAAGATTTGAAATGAAATTCAAAGGAATTCATGTAAATGTTCAAAAAATATAGTTCTTTTGAACTATATCTATATATATATTAATATATAACATAACTTTTTAAAAAAACATAACTTTTTAAATGTGTGTCAGTTTAAATGAACCAAAATATTATAAGCGCTTCATTAAAAGTAGAGAAGATAAGAAAAAAGTGTTCATGCTGCTTTCTCACTCTTATGATGGCAAAAAATAAAATTTTATATCTTGACTTGCATGGTTACTGATGGGGATATTAGACTAGTTTTGCATTTTGAAGACATCTTTATTTATTAATGCTTCAGAGGAAAATGTTTTGCTGAACTTTGATCCCTGCAGCACTTACCATGCCATTAAAAATACGGTCATTACCTTTCAATTATGACTGGCTATATATAGACAGTGACAGGAGAATTAAAACAGGATTCTAATAGCTTTTCTATACACGCTTACACTAACAGAGCTTTCATACATTTAACATGTGTGGGTGGGTGGTACAGCTCAGCCCAGGTTAGCAATTATTTCTACATAAATAGAATCATTTTGGTATTCACTTCAAATGTGTAGGTGGGCTAGTGGTGTCCAAGGGACCAGGTCATTTTTTTAGCATTTCTGTGCATAGAAATATTTCACGTGGTTGACAGCGTTGACCCTTTCTTTGGAAGAAAAGTTTATAGAAACCACTTAGAGCATCAAAAGACTTTCTCCTAAAAAGTTTGGGGTTCAGTACAATTTTTAAATGTTTTGAAAGAGGTCTCTTATGCTTACCAAGAATGCATTTGTTTAATCAAAAATACAGTAAAATAGTAATATTGTGAAATATTATTGCAGTTTAAAATAGTTTATTGTTTAAAACAGTTAAAAAACAGTTTAAAACTTTCTATTGTAATATATGTGACCATGGGCCACAAAACCATAAGGGTTTTTTTTTTTTTTTTTTTTTTTAGTTGAGATTTATACATCATCTGAAATAAATAAATTCCATTGATGTATGTATTTGTTAGGATATGACAATATTTGGGATATAACTATTTAAAAAATTGGATGCAAAAAAAAATCAAAATACTGAGAAAATTGCCTTTAAAGTTGTCGAAATGAAGTTCTTAGCAATGCATATTACTAATCAAAAATTAAGTTTTGATACATTTACAGTAGGAAATTTACATAATATCCTTATGGAACATGATCTCTACTTAATATCTTAATGATTTTTAGCATAAAAGAAAAAATGATTTCTTTCTTTGTTGGCCATTGCTACAAATATACCCGAGCAACTGATGACTGGTTTTGTGGTCCAGGGTCACATATTTTAAAATGCTATTCATTCCAGTGATGGCAAAATTTTCAGAAGCCACTACTCCAGTCTTCAGTGTCACATGATCCTTCAGAAATCAAAGTTTTATCACAGATGAAAATGGTTATGCTGCCTAAAAGTTCTGTGGGAAGTATGATATTTTTTTCTTTGATGTAAGTTCAAAAGAACAGCATTTATTAAAAATATTTTTGTAACAGTTTATTAAAGTCTTTACTTTCATATTTGATCAATTTAATGCCTCCTTGCTGAAAAAAAAAAACAGCAATTTTCTTTAAAAATAAAAAAAATAACAAAAATTGACTCCAGACATTTAAATAGTGGTGTATCTAACAGTTCAGATAATATTTTAAGAATTTATTTTGCATTTATGAGAGCATTAATAAAGCATTAATTATTTAGCATGTTTTTTTTTTTTTTTTTTATAATATCCCACTTACAAATTCTTTCCCCCTTCACACAGCTTAATAAGTAACTGTCTTCAAATCAAAACATTTCCAAACCCTTGATGTGTCCTTTACTAATTGAAACATCTTGCAAGTCAAACCAAATCTGGGTGACCCACAAAGCACACTTTGGACTACCTTGATGAGGATAACATTTTACAGTATTTTAAGAGACAATAGCAAATAAACCAGCATTACAAAGTGGCCGAGTTGAGCAGAGCGGCTCAGGTGCGTTGTCTGTGCCTTTGCCCTCAGACGCTGAGGTAATTTAAACCTCTTCCACACTGGGGCTCAGTCAGGTTGGTGTGATGGACAGATTCAGTGAAGATAAGACTAAGCTCTTACGTATTTGCTCCTGACCCCTTCTGAGGGCATGTCAACTTGCTGAGCTGTACGTGAAACAGAGTTTAGAGAGAGAGCGAGGGAGAGATTTCTGACGGTGATCAAATTGTCTGCTTGACAAGCGGTTGCTGGGAGGGCTGTACGGACTGCTATGAAGGTAAGACTGTGGCTTTCTCCACTTTTTTTCAAATGTCTTATTAAGCACCACGTTCCTTTTGAAATTTTTCATGAAGCCTCCTGTATTAGCAGGATCGTAAAGAATCGCCTTAACGTTTCTTTGTAGTTTGCCAGACTGAAATGAATTAAGGCCTCTTCACAAAGACATGTCAGCTAGCCCAGTTTGAACATGCACAATGACAGATCTTTTCCTGTGACTCATTTTTGCTGTCACAGAGATAGATGTGATTTCTCAGGACATCTGTAGAGTCAATCATATCATGATGTCACACAAAAAAACAACGCTTTGGTTCTAATGACCTGTAAAGTGTTATAGAATGCACTAATCTTTATTTAAAAAAAAATATATATATATATATATATATATATATATATATATATATATATATATATATATATTTGAAGTGACGTAACACATATATAAACTAATCCAGCTGGCATGTGACACTGTGAGGGTCTTAATCTCTTTTAAAGCCCATTGTTTCCTACTAGGTGCATAATATCAGTTGTTCATGGGATGTTTAGCACGTTTTGTGAGGGTGCATTGAAAAGCTGAATGAAAGCTTACCTGCCTTTTAAGGAGATTTCTCATTTCTCATAATTGGATAAGTGCCTGTCTGCAAAAATGGATGAGACGCTAGAGCGTATTAAGCAAGCCTAAGCCAACAACTGTTGAAAGCAAAGTATTTTTGAAGTGTGATAAATGTTTTTTGTCTTCTACAGGGGAAAGATCAACTAAAGAGCTTGTGGGAAAAAAATTCCATGGAGGGAGGAATTCAAGACTTATGGATATAGTGTTGGATGCACAAAAAAATAAAATAAATAAATAAATAATGGGCAAAAACCATGAAGTAAATGCATATATTGAGCTCTCCAGATTTTATTTTTTTTTATTAATGCTTTTCAAAGAAGTCTCTTAAGCCCACCAAGGCTGCATTTATTTGATTTAAAAAAAAAAAAAAAAAAAAAAAAACAGATCAGCAATAATAATATTGTGAAATATTATTACAATTTAATTTTTTTTTTAAATTATAATATATTTAATATATTATTTAATATAAGTATAATATATTTTAATATATTTTAAAATGTCATTTATTCATGTGATGGAACAGCTGCAGTAAATCTTCTGTAAATCAAGTACAGTAAGTAAAGTAGTCTTCAAAAATCAAGTAACATTTATTGTCAAAACAGATTTTTTATTTTATTTTTATTTTATTTATTTATTTTTTTGTTGTTGTTTGTTTTTTTTTATTTTATTTTATTTGTAACACTTTTTTTAAGGGCCAGTTCTCAATATTAACTAGTTGCTTATTAACATGCATATTACTAGTATATTGAACGTTTATTTGTACTTATAAAGCACATACTAATGCCTTATTCTGCATGACCATATTTTAATAGGGGTTTGTTCAGAGGAAAATCTTTTATTTTCAGGGGAAACCATTTTTTTTTTTTTTTTTTTTTTACCCTGATACTTTTTTTTCAGGGTTATCTGATGAATAGAAAGTTACAAGGATCAACATTTATTTAAAATAGAAATGTTTTGTGATGATAGAAATGTATTTACTCTCATTTTTTAATTTAATATATTCTTGCTGAAAAAGAACATATGTGGCAAAAAAAACTGACATTTACATTTGTATATTTACATATGTGTATTTAGGATATTTGGTATGTTTTTATTTAGTATACAATTTTATTTTATTTTATTTTATTTTATTTTATTTTATTTTATTTTTAGTAACCCTGATACTTTTTCAGGCTTATTTGATTAATAGAAAGTTAAAAGGAGCAACATTTATTTTAAATAGAAATGTTTTGTGATAATAGAAATGTTTTTACTCTCATTTTTGATGAATTTAATATATTCTTGCTAAATAAAAGTATCAATTTCCTTCAAGAAATAAAATCTTACTCAACCCAAACTTTTGAACAATACTGTATATTATATATTTATGTTTATTTTTTAGTTCTTTCTATTATTTTTGAAGTATTTCAGATTTTAAACATTAATTTCATGGCATTCGCATTTATGCTTTCTTTGCACATTAGTCTGCCAAAATGCACCTAATTGTGGTATATTTGCTGCTTCAAATGCAACTTCTGTGCTGTCTGGTATAAAAAAATGACTGAGTTCTGAGTTTATTGCCATTTTCAGTTTCGTTTCCGTTCGTAGCGGAATGCTCTCCATCATATTAACATCACAAGCATCCCGTTCAGATCAGACCAGCTTTATTCTTTCTCAAACCTTCATGGTGTCTTCCAGGTTTTTGTGTTTGTTCCATCTGAGACTCTTTCATTTTGAGCAAAGTTGACCTGCCAAAGTATAGATGAAGTGAGATGAGTTTCCCGGGCAAATGGCTTTTTATCAAGAGGATGTCTGAGAGCGTGATAAAGCACTGAACACTCTGCACTCCACATACTCCTAAAAAATGAGACAGCCCTCGCGTCTCCCGCACTCAACAGCCTCCTGCATCTATTGTGCAATTAATGGTGTTTTGATGCATGGCTTCTTCCCTACATGTCCAGGGTCATGTGCTATAAACGGCAGGTGTCTGAGCTGCCTGTGGAGATTGATTTATTTATCTTTTTGTGGCAGATGAAATCTCAGGGCACCTTTAGGCCAAAAAAACTTCTCTTTGGGCCCCAAACTCTGAAACGGGAACATATATGGCCCAAAACATTACATACGTGTATTAAGTGTATTTGGTATGTTTTTATTTAGTATAAAACAGCCTTCATTTTTCACTTTCTCACTTTTTTATCTGCACGTAGTGCTGCAGTGATGTAACATTTCCAATATGTTTACTTAGCAGAGACTTTTATGCAAAGCAATTCTTTGTGAACAAACAATAACATTAGAAATCTGATGGTTTTAGTAAGCTTTAAAAGGAAAGCAGCTCTTAGAGACTGAGCCATGCAATTGAAGTTACAGAATAACATAAGGTTAGTGGTTTATATTAAATTTTTTAGTTTTTAGTGCAGTCAATAATAGACTTTCTGCATATTTGCGTTCTGAACATACACTTCCTGCTTAATGCAACTCGCAGTTCTAGGCGAACAATAGCAAAGTGGCACTTCAGTTCGAACAGACGGCTTGTTACAAATACTGTCAAATATTCCTCTCACTTGATGGCTGTCACTGCTCACAGTCAATTATCCAAATGGCAACAGCAGTACCGTAAAAGATCGCAGTTGGTCCGCCACAGTTTTTACAGTTAATACATTTAGCATTGGCTGGTATACAGGGGAGAGAGTGTTTGTGTGTGACTTGAGCAGATGAGCTTTTCCATGTGAGAAGAACCGTACCCTTACTCGTGCTCGACTGAGACTGTCGTTAATAACACTTTATTGAGGTTTGTTTGGAAATGAAGGTGTGACGTAGTCAGTTATAATGAGCGCTGCTCATACAGTGACATGAATCTGGGCATGTCAGGCCTCTGTTGGCCAGATCCGTTGCATGAATCTATCATAGATGATTTAGCGCAGACTGTGTGTGCTGTATCCAATCTAGACTCAATTGATCCAGAATTTGCTTCCCCTGGCAGAGGATTAACTCACGAGAATGTTAAAAACTATAAATGAAGACAGTTTATCGACAAACGCAAACAGAAGTGAATGTAAAACTTTTATTATAGATTGTTTTTCACATATTAATGCAATGGCTCAACTCTAAACGATGATATCAAATAGTTTGCCAAAGCTGATGGTTCCTTGGCACATTGGTCACTTACAAGTGTTTTTGGACTCTACAAAGTGTTGGTTTTCAAAGTTATTGAGCCAAGGCACACAGTATTTCACGTCAAAGAGTGTCTTTGTTGTCCTTAATCTAATCCTTAATAAGTCCTTGTCCCTAAGATTCAATAAAGTCCTACCAACCACTGGTTCTTCATCAGGGTTACTGAAAAGCAGATAGATGCATGCCTTCTGCATGGTGGCATCTTCAGAAGGTCAGAAGTTTTGTTGTTTTTTAACAGTTGTTATGAATTTGTAAACAAGTCTTAAAGGTGAATTCCACTTCCAGAACAACAATTTACAAATAATTTACTCACCCCCTTGTCATCCAAGATGTTCTTGTCTTTCTGTCTTCAGTCGTCAAGAAATTGTGGTTTTTAAGGAAAGCATTTTAGGATTGTTCTCCATATAATGGACTTCAATGGTGCCCCTGATTTTTAATTTTCAAAATGCAGTTTAAATGCAGCTTCAAAGGGCTCTAAACGATCCCAGCCAAGGAAGAAGGGTCTTATCTAGCGAAACGATCTGTAATTTTTTTAGAAAAATTTAAATTTGTATACTTTTCAAGCACAAAAGCTTGTGTAACACTAGCTACGTACTACAGAATCACGTCACCACAGGTCACACGTGACGTAGGCAGAACTACAGGCCCAGTGTTTACAAAGCGAACGTGCAAAGACTAATGAAGTGCAAGTAAGTCAAACATTGTTTACAGACAAAAAGGTACAACGATGTTGGACGATTCTGAAGTTGTAGGAGAAAATGAGATGGAGTTTTTCGCCATACTCTACCTTTTTGAGCCTACCTTTCAGATGATGAACTTAGACAGAGAGAGGAGACTGCTGTGGCTCTTAAGTCTCTCAAGCCTCGGGCAGACCACGTTCAAACGAGACATGGTGGTGCACGTGTGGAAAATTGTCAACGGAGGAGGAATCTCAATGCTGTCAAGAATGGACCATATCTATTCCACTGTCGGAAAGAATCAGCAAGTCAGGTGGTGAGTCGCACGTGACCTTTGATGTGATTTTGTAGTACGTCGCGTTGTGGACGCGCATCCCAGAGCTTGTGCTACACAAACTTTTGTACTTAAAAAGTATACAAATTTTAATTTTTCGTAAAAAATAACGTTTCACTAGATAAGACCTTTCTTCCTTGGCTGGGGTCATTTAGAGCCATTTGAAGCTGCATTTAAACTACATTTTGGAAGTTTAAAATTGGGGGCACCATTGAAGTCCATTATATGGAGAAAAATCCTGAAATGCTTTCCTTAAAAACCATACTTTCCTCATAATTGCAGACAGAAAGACATGAACATCTTGGATGACAAGGGGTTGAGTAAATTATTTGTAAATTGTTGTTCAGGAAGTGGACATCTTCTTTAATATCAATAATTTATTATCTAAAATGAATAAACTAAAAAAAAAAAAAAAGATAGAAAACTCTTGTTAACCCTCCTCCTCCCCATCTTCACCTGTAGAGATCTGCTAGGGGTCTTCTCTAGTTTTTTTCTTTCAGCAGCATGTTTCCTTATTATGTACCAGGGTCCTATGCTTACTTTTATTTTTAGGAGCACTTTTGCTCTTGATTTGAAAAATTTAGGAGCACAGTCAAAAAACTCATGAGCATCAGTTTAAAATGTCTAATTAAAACAACAGAATACAAATAAGTTAGGCTACTGATCAAATACAATCGGTGTTAACAAAATTCATTTGCACTACAGAGGTGGCACAGAAGAACACAAAAGTGGCATGTAGGTATATTTACAGACATTTAATGAGGTTCAGAGGTGGCACGAGTGCAATTCAATTTTGCATGTAAAAATATGAAATGATTTAAATAACTGAAATGATAAAAACTGCCAGTTGGTGGCAGCAAGTCATGGATTTTATTACTGAATCATTCATTCAATTGATTAGTTCGAACGACTTTATGACTTTATGAACGAGTAATTAAATCATTGACGAATTTGTTTAAAAATTTGTGTTCATTAATAAACAAAACACCACTGTTTTGAATGGAGCTGTGCAGGGGCTCAGCTGTGACTTTGTTTGAAACTATTTTCGTTGATGGAATAGAGCAAAATCAGGCAATAGTGTTGTAGTCAGACAATGCAAGTCACTTAACATTAACTTCTTGTTCACTGACCTGTTGTATTAAATCAATATCACATTTGCAGACTCCCTTAACAGTCATTAAAAACTGCCACTCTTCACCGCAATCTCACAAAGTTCCATTATAATAAGTGAATCTCTTATTTACACCGTGTCTACACTTTGTTATTATGAGAGGATTTGTGAGCTTGCATAATTTAGCACTGAACAAAACAGAGCAAATGCGACTGAAATGGTTGCACTGTGGAGCCCTGCGTACACTATTTTGTTTCAACTAAGCTGAAAAAATCCTTAAATTTGTGCAGCAGCATGGCAGATCTTGTCTGCCAAAATCAAGCATATGTACATTTGATGCCTCATGCCAGTAACTGCTGGTAAGAAACCACCCTGAGAGTATTTTTCGACTAAACTAATATGGAAATTAAAAGCATGTGATTTGTGTGGTGGGTTTTTTTAGCTAACTTTGTCGCCAAGGATTTTCCAGAGATTTTCAGTCGGGTTTAGATTAGCAATTCCAGCTGCAGTGTTGAACCTGTTCACCATTGAGAGTCTCTGTATTATCCTGTCTTCTCGTGCATTTGTCTTATGTGGACCAGCAGCCTTTTTGAGGGTATAATTAAGGAAATTAGCACCAGATGCCAGATTAACACCAACTTGTAGGTATCTGTAAACATTCTCTAATTTTGAGTTCTTTTTCAAATATCTAATTTAAGTTTTTTTATACTGTGCTTCAGAATCAAATTAATTTGTGAAATATGCTTTAAAAACTGGCCTTCTTCACCCTTCATCACATCACATTGACTGGGGTCCTAGTGATCTGCTTGGGTTGCACCAGTGAGGTCTGGGTCAGAGTCATATGGCCTGAGGATATGGAGGTCATTGACCATCTGAGAGTCCCAAGAGAAAAATCCATAACCCAGGATATAAAGATCCATAATCCATGTCTTACAAGGATTCTTAGTAGAATATAAATGAAGTTAGCTATATGAGTCTAAGTTATATGATTTTACTACATTCTGATTTGTGGAAATGAGTGCTTTTACTTTACTTTAGATATTCGTATTTCCCTTCATTTCATCCTGCTGTCAGTTAGACCTGCTTAGTCAGACGGGCAGTAATTGGCGAGGCGGTGTTATCGTTCACCTTTAAATGCTCACTCTCCAATGATATCGATGAAAACCTTAGACCATTCCTCTTCATTATAGACTCCAAATTGCCAATATGCAGTTAAAATCTCCAAACCTTCAGACCGTTATGGACACACTGTGCTCTCATCAGTTAGCTTACTGTCGATTCTAATGATGTTGATTAAAGTTGTGTTTTAGTTTAGGGAGTCTGTAGCTGGACATTTATCAAATGCGGATGCTGTTTCTCTTCAAGAGCTTGCTTTACAATGCTTTTTGAACTCGTGTCGAGAGTTTTTGAGTGAGGTATTAAAATTATACATCTTCATTGTCTGAAAATCCATTAGCAAATTCAATGTTAAGTGCCCTACAGAGCTTAAGTGGCTAAGTGTCTCTATTAATGAAAATAATTCTTTTGTTCATAAATTATTCCAATGATCAAACTGAAAAGCAGATGGAATAGTACAAGAAAAGCAAGAGTTTTAAAGTAAAGTTTAAACATCTATTTTTTGTCCTTTTTTACCACTAATTCACTTACTCTCATTTATTGTAGCCTTGAAAGAGAAGTAGCCTCTTCAGATGAAATTTGTCATGTCTTTATTTATTTAATAAAATGTTTAATATATTTAAGTGAAGAATTCCTACTGTGTTGATGATATTCAGAAGCATTACATGAAAAATCTCAAGTTTACGGTTCAAGGGTTTGGTTTCCATTTTATTTTTGGTCTGTTCAGTCTTGTTTTGGGCGGTTAGGCGCAGAGGATGCTAAGTTTATTTATTTACAGTATTTATTCTGTTTACAGGACACAGTAATTGACAACATATTGTATTGTGTGGTGTGTAGTTCTGAGACTGTGTTATACAGCAGTTGTGAGAAAATGGTGAGTTGTTTTAGGATTTGTGTGTTAGCAATCAAGAAAAAAAATGTAAATATATTAAATAGTTCTCTAGAAACTGATAGGATGAGCTACATTCAAAGCCTTATATACGCTTTATTAATGAGTCAAGATGCTAAAATCCAGTTTGCATCATGCCTAACAACACTTCATGACTTTTCCTAATCGGATTAAAAGCTCACTTACAACTTAATAACATTCATCACACGTCCTCAATGAAGAAACGTCCTTGCGTCTCGGCTTCTGTCTGCAATATCCAGTCTTTCACTCAGTGGTTAGTGCTTATTTATTTGTTTTCCTGTAGTTCTGTTGCATACAGGCTGCATCACTCAGAGATCTGTTTGACTAAAGTAAATCCTGTTCTACTCAGACCATTACTGACAGAAATTGAGCTAAGAAATAATTTCATCACTAGGCCTTGTTGTTGTCTTTTGTTGCCTCTTTTTTATTTGTTCTTTCTATTCTCTTTGGTCTGGCAAGCTTCTCTTTTGTCCTGAGGGATCCGTTCCATTTCCTGTCCTGTTATGTTGTGCTGCGTATTCCACAAAGTGGTCCATGTCTGATCCATTTTAGTTGTATTTCAAGTGCAATTGGTTCTCGATTTAAGTGTTGCCAGAATCACTGATCTTATTATTGCAATGGGTGCTCTTAGCAGTTAGCAAAGTTTGAGGGTAATTTGTGCAAAAAATTGAGAAATGGATGGATTAAGATTTACTTGTCCTCCTTCCATACGAACATTACTTTAGGGGACTCACAGGATTATGGATTATTTATTATGGGGTAAATTTGTTAATAAAAAAAAGTTTGTTGTGTTGTATTTAATGTGTGTGGAAACCTTTCTGCCACTAAATAATTTTTTTAAAAAAAGGTAATTGCGATTTTTTTGCAAATTTATATCTCACAATTCTGACTTAATAACTCAATAACGCAATTGTCAGAAAAAGGGATATAAACTCGCAATTTTAAGAAAAAGAGTTTATATCTCGCAATTGTGACTTTTTTTCTTAGAACTGCAAGTTTATATCTCCCAAATCTGACTTTATAACACGCAATTGCGAGTTAAGTCACAATTGTGAGATATAAATGTGCAATTCTGAGAACAGTCTTTTACCCCTCAAAATTGGACTTTATAACTCAAAATTGCGAGTTTATATCCCACAATTCTGAGAAAAAAAAGTAAGAATTGCGAGGAAAAAGTCAGAATTGCGAGATATAAACTCGCAATTGTGAGAAAAAAGTTTCATACGAGAGTTTCATACAGTTCTAAGAAAACAAATTAAAAAAGGTAATTGTGACTTTTTATCTCACAATTGTGAAATAACAATTGTGAGATAAATAATTTTTTTTAAAAAAGGTAATTGCGACTTTTTTGCAAATTTATATCTCACAATTCTGACTTAACTCGCAATTGCGTGTTATAAAGTCAGAATCGGGAGATATAAACTCACAATTTTAAGGAAATTGTTTATATCTCGCAATTGTGACTTTTTTTTTATAAACTCGCAATCTTAAGAAAAAGAGTTTATATCTCGCAATTGTGACTTTTTTTCTTAGAACTACAAGTTTATATCTCCCAAATCTGACTTTATAACACGCAATTGCGAGTTAAGTCACAATTGTGAGACATAAATGTGTTCTCAATTCTGAGAAGTCTTTTACCCCTCAAAATTGGACTTTCTAACTCAAAATTGCGAGTTTATATCCTACAGTTCTGAGAAAAAATTTAAGAATTGCTAGAAAAAAAAAGTCAGAATTGCGAGATATAATAAATATACAATTCTGACCTTTTTTTTTTCTCAGAATAGTGAGATATAAACTCGCAGTTCTGAGAAATAAAGTCAGAATTGCAGGTGTTAACTCACAATTCTATTTTTTTCAGAATTGCAAGTTTATATCTCACAATTGTGATTTTTTTTCTTAGAACTGCAAGTTTATATCTCCCAATTCTGACTTTATAACATGCAATTATGAGTTATTAAGTGCAATTCTAAGAAGTGTTTTTCCCCTCAGAATTGGACTTTATAACTCAAAATTTATAAAAAAAGAGTTTATATCCCATAATTCTAAGAAAAAAGTAAGAATTGCGAGGAGGAAAAAAAGTCAGCGAGTTTCATGCGGTTCTAATAAAAAAAAAAAAAAAGTTAGAATTGTGAGATAAAAAGTCGCAATAACCTTTTTATTTTTTAATAAGTGGTGGAAACTGGCTTCCATAAATATGTATGTAAGCCCATTTTCACAATGCAAAGGGGAAAAAAATCATGTTTTGGTCAATAATAATTATGACAAAGTCATAGTTATGACATTTCAAGTTATATTATGTCAGTTATGGCTTTATTTCGTGACTTGTTGTATCTTCATTTTGAATTTATATCTCATAATTTGACCTAATGTAAAGTATGACTAAGTATGTCATAATTTTGACTTTTTATTAATAACTAAGACTTTATATGCCATCATTAAGATTTACCAAATGGGCTTCCATAAATATGAACAAAGTTCAAAAAGGGTCCAAAACAGTCCACTTTTTTGCTGTTAAATGCTTTGTTGCAATAGTGCAATCATTTATGCAACATATCTAATAATTGTCACTACAAAAACATTTTGTGCCTCTAATGCTTAAAAAAAATAATGGAGCACCAATATTATATTAGTAAAAAACGATATTTTTAAAAGGCAGGGTTTTTGTCCCCATTACTCCACATTAGCCCACATTTATCTGATGGAAGTCATTATTGTAATGCTTGCTTTTTATAGTTACAGTTGAGCCTGATCTTTGAGAACATTTGATTCCTTAAAAGTGGCTGTTCTGATGGACTTTTATTACTGTGCTTCATTACCTGACTCATATAACATGCATTAGAAGTCTAGTCTTATAACACTGTAGGCACCACTGGGTCAAAAGCCAAAAGTATTGTATTTGGCCAAAAAAGATAAACACTGTAATCACTGTTACCATCTAGCTAGAGAACATTACATTTCCTTTCTCAGACCCCACTTTCATCATTCTATTTCTTTCTGCCTTTTCTTCTTCTATCATAACCCTTTCCCTCGTATCTCTCTTCTTATCTTCTCTCTCTCTCTCTTTCTCTCTCTTTCTATCTGCAGCTGAGTGTAGTGGATGCCAGCTGAGAGCAGATCTCTGTCCACAGGCCATGCCCCAGCCCCTTCCTGCTTCCTACTTGGAGCCAGCTTGCATCATGCATCATGGATGTGTCGTTCCTCTGTGTGCGGGGAAGCAGGGATGCCGCGCTGGCAACAGCAGTTTATTAATCGGGTCAGGTGGCCGCCTCAGGCAATCAATAGAGAACAGACGGCATACTGGCACATAGATGCGCACTCTTACACACAAAGTAATGTGATGTGGGCAGCTTTTGAGCTAGTGTAACTGACACTCAAGTTCTATTTGGGCTCTAAGAGACCCCAAGGTCATTTTAATATTTTGCAACATACTTAATTAACTTATTGTGTAGTTTTGCTGTAAATTGTTGATATATTAAATAGCCATGTTCAAACTCTAAATATGATTGGATAAGCCACATTCAAAATCATGTAAGTGCTATATCATGTTTCTAAATTATTTTCTTCCTCATCTTGTTTTTTTTTTTTTTTTTTTTTTTTTTTTTTAATTCATCATTTTTATTATGTATGGAACCCCATTTTTGGCACTCAAGAAAAATAGCATGCTTAATTTCAGTGATCGTATAAGTCATAATTATGACAATGTTAAAACTATGAGATACAAAGTCAAAAGTATGACATGAAGTCAAAAATTTAAAATGGTCATAATTATGAGATTTCAAAATATTATATGAAATTACATTTATGAGATAAATATTCAGAATATGAGATAAAAAGTCAAAGTTATGAGATAAAAATCTGAAATTCTGATATTAAGTTGTGATTCTGAAACATGAAATGTTTTGTACATGATAGCATGGTTTTAGCTCATAATTTCATCTTTTTATCTAATAATTGTGTCCCGAAATTATGAATTATCTCATATTTTAGTGTCACTTTTTGGATACTTACTCTACATTGTGCAACAACAAAAGTAAAAAGAAATAAATAAAAAAAAAAAGGCAAAATTATAAGAGAAAAATCTGAAATTCTGACATTGTCTTGATTCTGAAACTTTTATACATAAAAACATGAGTTTTTAGCACATAATTTCAACTTTTTATCTTATAAATCTGTCTCAAAATTGACACATTTTAGTGTCACTTGTTTGACACTTTATGACTTTCCATCTTGCAACAACATATCCTCCTCTTGTGTTTGTAATACATTATATTGAATATTCATGGAAGACCTTTTTCATCACACATGAAAAAAATCATGCTTTGTGAAATAATGTCAAAATTCTGAGATAAAATGTCAAAATTATGACCTTAAGTCATAAGCATGAAAACAAAACATGATATTTTGAAATGAAAACTCTTGATTTTAATTTAGTGGCTTTGTATCTCAGCATGATTTCAATTTATCTCATAATTCCATCTCAAATTTTTGACTTACAGTAGTATCTCATATTTTAGTGTCACTTGTTTGACACTTCATGACTTTCCATAATAAAAATATATAAAAACATGATAATCTGACATGAAAACTCTTCATTCTGATTTGATGACTTTGTATCTTATAGCCTGATTTTAACTTCCCATAATTATATCTTAAATTTATGACTTAGTATCTCAAATTTTAGTATTATTTGTTTGATACTTCATGACTTTCCAACATGCAACAACCCTTCCTCTTTTAATTTTTTAATGCATTGCGTTGAATATTTATGGTAGTCCTTTTCCGTCACACATGAAAAAAAAAAAAATAATAAATAAAAAACATGCTTTGCTAAATAATGTCAAAATTATGAGATAAAAAGTCAAAATTATGACCTGAAGTTGTAAGTATGAAATAAAAATGTGATATTCTGACATGAAAACTCTTGATTCTGAGTTGGTGACTTTGAATCTCATAGCATGATTTCAGATTATCTAATAATTCTATCTCAGATTTATGACTTAGAATTTCAAATTTTAGTGTCACTTGTTTGACACTTCATGACTTTCCATCATGCATTTAAAAAAAAACAAAAACAAAAAAAACATTGTATTGAATATTTCTGAAAGTCCTTTTCTGTCACACAAGGGGGGGGGGGGGGGGGGGGTGGGGGGGGGACATGCTTTGCTAAATAATGACAAAATTATGACCTCAGGTAACATAAGATAAAAAAAAAATGAAATTGAGATATGAAAAATCTTGTTTCTGAGAGTCCAAGTGATTTGGTGACTTTGTATCTAATAACATGATTTCAATTTATCCCATTAATCTCAAAATTATGACTTAGCATCTCATATTTTAGTATCACTTGTTTGACACTTCATAATCTCATAAAGACTGATTAGAAGCCTAATATCTTGATAACATTCTCCACACGTCCTCCATGAAGAATTTAATCTCTAATGTTAGGTTGCTGCCTGCAAAATCCAGTCTTTCGCTTTCTGCTTTGTGCTCATCTCTCTCTCTCTCTCTCTCTCTCTCTCTTTTTTAAATCATTCTGTTGCATCCTGGCTGCAACATTCAGAACATCTATTTGACTAAAGTAAAACCTGTCTTACTCATTTCATTACTGACAGAAATGTTACATACACAGAGGCTAAAAGGATGATGGTGTAGCTGACCACACCATCCAAACGCCATTTCATCCTGCAATTTGTCATGTGATTTTAGTCCAGCCCATTTTTTATGGCTGCAGTAGATTGGGTTAACTGATGACACGCACAAACCCCTGTGCAATTCATTACACTTTCAGTGGTGTAACTGCCCCTCTCAGATATTGAGTTTTGAGGGCTGGAGATGCAAACTTTAAGATCCATGTGAGAGGACAGTTAGATAAATGGCTTGAAGAAGGCCAATGGTTATCTGCTCTGGTAATAGATTTCTAATCTCCCTGTCTCAAGCAACCGCAGTTTTCTCTCATTTTCTTTCTCATTGTTTTAAAGAAAACACGCACACACACTGCTCTTTATGTGCTTTGTAATTCAGTGTGCTGCCATGCCAACGACACAGACCGCATATACATTTAGTGGAAATAAATTAAGAATGTCTATGTATGTCATTTTTGCTCTTTAACAAATAATTCAAGTCATATCCAGTGCATTTGTTGTGCATTTGGTCGGTTTATTTATTCCTAATGTATTGTGGTAAAGTATTACATAATGGGTAATTTAGTGCTCAAAAGTCCTTATTGTATTCCAATAACAGCACATTAGCTGTTTTTTGAGCCAAAACTGAAATGTTACCTTTATTAACAGTTTGATTAAATTAGAATTATTTAAATGGCAATTTCAATAGCACATTAAATGGCCTTTATACAATAGAAAAATACATTCTCTTTACATGAATCTTTATTTTTAATTAAAGTACTTAAATTTACTCAGCATTTATTAAACATTATGCCGCTGGGATATATGTGATGGCATATGTGTGGTGCTCTAGATGTATTTTTTTTGAAATATGATGATATCATGACTTAATATGCATAGGCATATGCATAATGTTTATTTTAATTTTTTAATACATTGAAATTGCAGCTGAATGTTTAGTGGATGTATATCATAAACATGCATGTGCCTGTTCGCTTTTTATTTCATAATATTACTGGACCAAACAGCGGGCTGCAGATGAACAACAGACAAGTAGAAAAACAACTGCAGCACACAACAACGCATTATAATCCATCAAATTCAAGTGGTAACATTACCATTAAAACCCATATTAACACAATGAAAACTAATCTGTTTTTCTCTGTATTACAGAGGCTTTCATAACCTTGTCTGGTAGAGTGCAGTAATGGCAACACATTTTTCTTCTAACATTTAGACAAAAGATCTTTCTTTAAAATGAATCCATTAAAATGTACTAAATTCACTTTAACAATGAAATAAATTATGGCAAAAATTCCTACTTTGCCATTTTTTTTAAATGTTGTTAATATAATATAAAATATCATTCATACCATGTAGATATAACTGGTTATGGCAAAATAAAGTAGAGAGATACATGTCCACATAATAAATTACACCTAATTACAACTGTTTCACATCCAGAATCAACAAAGTTTTAGTCGGTGGCCACAGATATGGTCTCGGACAACTGAATCACTAATTGACACTGATGCTTGCTCAGTGATGCAGGTCGACAACAAGGGATTCTGGCCTGCTTGATCCAGCAGCATTGATTACCGACTTGTTGTACACAGTATTAGGCAACATCTAGACATTTACAATACATGTCGACATCCATATCACGCCTTTCACTCTCAAAGTTGATTGCTGTTATCAGTCACTTTTACGTTCGTTCATGTAGTCCATCTGCTCTGATTGTTTGGGCTGGTGTATTCTGCTCTGCTCTCCCGTATGCAGACAGGCTGTCTGGGCAGCTATCTTTATGTTCACATATATTCACAGCATTCATTTGATTTTAGTCTGTAGATGCTTTCAAGGGTGCTCAGACAATCTGTCTGCTAGCACTCAACTTGCACTCAACTCTATAACCAAGCTTTAATATCAAAAAGAAAAGACTTGAACAGATTGTTCTTTGAAGTTGGTTTTGTGGTGCATCTGTGTGCGGTATACTGTAAGTATCCTGTTTTATTTATTTTTTTCGTATTAGGGGTGACAAAGATAACACATGTTATTGATTAAATATGTTTAAAGTATTTTTAACACTTAACTTTTTTCAATTTTGAAATGAATATTTTCATTCTGTTCAGTGCGATTTCAGAACATTGATTGAAACGTCTGAAGCTGATTGGAATTGATCGTAGCTCAAGCGTGTTCACACACACACAAAAGTCCCTAGCGGAGCATGCGATTCTCAGTAAATGGGAAAAGACATTTTAACGGATAATTTCAAATGTCCCAGATGGGATGTTTAACAAAAGTAAAATCATTTGCATTCTTTGCACGGTGAAATTTAATTATCATCAACAAGTGAAATATCACCCACAAGTTAAATGCCGTCACTGATAGAAATGCTAATGTGAAACTCCAGCAGAGAACCCTTTGCTGTCACTTTTTTCACGCACAGGGCACCACTTTAGCGTCATTTAGCGCTGGTAATTTTATTGTCATGATATCGTCATTAAATGATATATTGGGCAAGAATATTGCCATATTACACCATTTATACATTTATGAGCACATAACCCAACCCCTGCCCCTAAACCTACCATTTGTCAATAAAACACAAGATACAACAGGCAGATACAGCTACAGTCATAATTTATTAATATTAACATTCCAGGTCTTCCGAGGCAAAATGATTGATTTGTGAGAGGAATAGACACGATTGCGGTCTACGTCCGCCATAAAGCTCATCCTGTGTGCCGCAGTCTGTGTCAGGGTTGCCAGGTTTTCAAAACAAGACCCACCCAATTGCTACTCAAAACTAGCCCAATTGCGTTTCGAGGGGGGTCCCTTAAAAATCGCGTTCTGGGGAATAAAATACACGTGTTGGGGTTCCCCTGGTAAATTTGCATTTCAGGGGCTAAATATGATGTTATAAAAAAAAAAAAAACGTGGACTTGGCAACACTGGTCTGTGTACAGATTCAAAAAATGCCTCCAGAAGAAACCTTACGTCAGCCTTGGTTGTAAAATGTTTTGTGACCAATTGCGTAATGCTACAGGAGTATCTTTTTGAATGAGATGTGAGCACATTAGTGGAGCGTTTTTAGCGATTAAACCTTGTTTTACTCTCTTCTTCGCATGAAGATATCGTATGGCTTCAGAAGACTTGGAATGCAACATGACTTGTTTGTAATGCTTTTATACTGCTTGTTTATATTATTACATGTTTTATATTGTTCAGAAGTGGGTAGGTTTAGGGTAAGGGTGGGGTAGGTGCTCCAAGGAAAGAATACATTTATGTAAAATTATTTCTATTTTATTTATTTATTTATTTATTTTTTACATTAAATTAAGACAAACAACTAAAAGCAATGGACAGGGTTGGCAGGTTTTCACAACAAAACCCACCCAAATGCTACTCAAAACTAGCCTAATCTCGTTTCAAAGGGGGGTCCCCGTTAAAAATTGCGTTCTTGGGGATAAAATACATGCTTTTTGTTGGGGTCTCCCTGGTAAATTTGCATTTCAAGGGCTAAATATGACGTTATTGGGGTCGATTCAACCCGTGGACATCCAAAAAAACCCGCAGCAACAGTGTTAAAGTAGCCCAATTCCGTGGTAAATCCTCAGACTTGGCAACACTGGCAATGGAGTATGCACATGGAAAAATGACACTAAAGGGGTACCTTGAGTGTCAAAAAGCGACGCCAATGGGTCCTGACCAAGCGTCAACATGTGTCGAGTTGAGAGTGAGAATGTGCAAGATTGCATCTATAGTGTAAGATCTATATATATGTGTAAGATTGTGTAACATGTGAGATTGCATCTATAAAGGTGTTTTAATATTAATTTCATAATAATGTTATTCTTTATTGCATATTTGCATTTTACGATTGCATTTCTGTTAATTAATTGCAGATTTGCATGACTGTTTTCGTGTTTTAATGCTATATTTTTTGTGAGACAAGTAAGGAGCATATACCTCTGTTTAGTGCAGTGTTTCTCAACCCTGGTCCTGGGCACCCCCAACACTGCACATTTTGTATGTCTCCCGTATCTGACACACCCATTTCAGGTCCTGGAGTTTGTTCTAATGAGCTCATGAGTGGAATCAGGTGTGGTTGATTAGGGAGACACACAAAATGTGCAGTGCTGGGGGGCTTAGTGTCTTTATACTGTCGACCACGTGCAGAAACCAAGACCTAATCACAAATACTTCATTCCTTGCCATTTCTATGTATAGTGGAAGAATAATAATATGCAGTGGTCAAAGGAGGAGGTCATGAGGAGGTCAAACAAGCATTTTTAATGAGACTTGTTTATTTGATAGTATATTGTTTACCCATTAGTTTATGAACAAATACTAATAAAAACTGTACCTGCAGCATTTTCTGTAATTATACTAATGTGATGTGGGTGCGTGGGACTTAAATTTAGAGGAATAAACATTATATATTAAATAAGCATGTATCTTTTGAGCCAGAAATTACACACACAATTGTTGGACTGCCAAGACAACAGTGCTAAATTTAAGTCAATGAAACAAATCCAAAAACAAACAAAAAAAAAAAAACACAAAAATGTTTGAGAGATAATACCATCTAAGTGTTTCATGGCACTCAAAAGCTAAGAGAAAAAAAAAAAAAAAAAATCGGCATGAATCAGACCCTCTGCCGTGGCCAAACAAATTGCAAAAGTACCTATAAACAGTGACCTATTTGTGTGCTTACACAGGATAATCGAGCGGTAAATCCCCTGGCCAAATGAAATGCTTTCTCCAGATTGCACAGCAAAACAAGGCCTGTGGAATGGTGCGAGTCCCCGCTGGAGTGTGTGAACTCTCTTCTGCCCACTCTGTGCTTAGCGAAGGAGAGCGGGAACGGGGAGGAGGGAGAAACAGAGATGAGACACAAATGGTGGGGTGTTCATTTCTCCATAGTCTGTCCGAGAAAGAAGATGAAAGGCACAAAACTGAAACAGAGGGGGAAGGGAGGAGCATACGCAACACCTTCTTCAGGCTTCTGCCGCTGATTGGCAAGGCGTTCTCATTTGTATTTATTTGATTAAGACGATGCATAATTCATTTCCCAAACAGGAAAAAACACATGCCTCCGGCAAGCCATTCACACACTTCCTGCTCTCCGCGCTGCTCTTTGAGCCTCTCAGGAATGGCGCTGGAGATTTTTTTGATCCAGCGTGTGGTGAGTGTTTATGCAGGTTCATACACATGCCTCCTGGGGTTGATTTATTTATTTATTTTTCCAAATAACAGACTTCTTAGACCTTCCGTGGCACTACAGTAGTACGGTTTTAAAATGCTGAGGAAGGTGTTCTCGTGGCTCTGTAGAGGTTAATGAAGGCTCCAGGGTGTGGAGGTAATTTTGTTTTTACCACCTGACCATCTCCACAGCAACTCCAGGGAACTGTTCTGTAACTGAAGGAGATGAGAAAAGCGGAGCCACAGATGTGTTTTGTGAGTGGCGAAATGTTGACAACAAAGCAATGTCCTCAACAGGAAGCGATTGCTCAATGCCTTTGAACCTGAAATGCTGAACCAAACATCAGCATGTAGGATTTTAAGAAGTTCAAACAATGAAACACATCTGGCCTCACTGAAATAAAAAATGAAATTTTGTTTACTCTAACGTTGTTCCTCACTGCAGTTAGCTGCTCTTTTTTGTTTCATGCATTTCTGTGAAACAACATAAGTTAGTTTTTTATTTTATTATTATTATATTATATTACTGGGCGATATGCTGGTTCAAACAGTAAACTGGTTTGAATTGCGCACATGGTATGAATTTTTTTTTTAAAACGGCATACAAGTGCCTAAGCAACGTAGACAGCTTTGTGAATTGAGAGGAGATCCCTTTTAACTGCATACACTTCTGGGTAATAGTTGGAAAACTTTCAAAACTATTAATAACACACAACTAATTCTTTAACTGGGAAAATAAACCAGCTGTTAACAGAAGCCAGAGATGCTGACAACGAACGCAAAGAGGAGAAAATACTGTAGCAGACAGAGCGAACTCACTTGTGAGAAATATTGCATTATCATTATTGCATTGGGGGTTTATATGAATGCATTTCTGAGGGGGAACATTTTTAGAAAAGTTTAGATGGTATTTTCTTTTCATCTTATCTCTGTATATTGCATATTAATATAGTATTTAAAAGTGCAGGGCTGTTTTGTTTATAGTGGTGACCAAGGAAACGCTGTATCGCTGCTTTTCCATAAGCGCCACCTGCTGTCAGTGAGTACATTTGCATCTCATTCAGCCCATCTGCTGTTTATCTAATTTACATCAAAAGCTGCTCATACTGTATGCAGCATGTTTGTTTGGATTGTGATTTTGTAAAGTGCAGTGGTTCTGCAAATGTTTCATGCATGCTAATTCACATAAAGGCACAGTCAGAGGAAGAAACATGATAAACTTTGAAACCGTCAGAATCCTTACAAATATATAGTATATGCATACTGAACATATGAACATACATACGGTGCCTTGCGAAAGTATTCAACCCCTTTTTTTCACATTTTGTTATATTGCAGCCATATGTTAAACTGCTTTACATTACTTTTTTCCCACATTAATCTACCATAATGACAAAAGCAAAAAACTGATTTGTGACAACTTTGCAAATTTATTGAAATTAAAAAACTGAAATAAGTACATTACATAAGTATTTATACCCTTAACGTGGTACTTAGCTGAAGCACCTTTACAGCCAGATATGATGCGACAAGCCTTGCACATCTGCATATCAAGCTATGCCAGCTTGGATGGGGGAAGATGCACATTTTCAGGTTTCTCCAGAAATGTTTGATTGGGTTCAAGCCCAGGCTGTGGCTGGGCCACTCAAGGACATTCACAGAGTTGTCTATAAGCCACTCTTTCTGTGTGCTTAGGGTCATTGTCCTGTTTGGAGGTGAACCTTCTGCCCAGTCTGAGGTTCTGAAGGCTCCAGACTAGGTTTTCATTAAGGCTATCTCTATATTTTGCTGTGTTGAGCTTTCCTTCTACTCTGACGAGTCACTTAGTCCCTGCTGTTGAAAAGCAGCCCCATAGCATGAGGCTGTTACCTCCATACTTTACATTTGGGATGCTACTGTTCAGGTGATGAGCTGTGCCTGGTTTCCTCTAAACATGATACTTGGAATTGAGGTTCATCAGACCAGAAAATCTTGTTTCTCACAATCTGAGAGTTCTTTAGGTGCTTTTTTGCAAATTCAAAGTGTGTTTTCATGTGTCTTCACTGGAGGATTGAGTTTGGCCACACTGCTCTAAAGACCAGATTGGTGGAGTTTTGCAGTGATGTTTGTCCTTCTGTAAGTTTCTTTCATCTACATATATGATCATGGAGCTCAACGAGAGTGACCATCAACTTCTTGGTCACCACTCTAACCAAGACCTTTCTCCATTAAATGCTCAGTTTGGCCAGGAGGCCAGCTCTAAGAAGAGCCTCGGTTGTTTCAAACTTCTTCTATCATAGATAATTGAGGCTACATGCTTCTGTGAACCTTCAATGCAGCAGAACTTTTTTTCTGAACTCTTCCCCAGATGTGTGGCTTGATGCAATCCTGTCTCTGAGCTCTATAGGAAAAAAGTTATTTAAAGCAGTTTAACATAAGGCTGCAACAAAAAACATGAAAAAATGAATGGGTTTGAATACTTTGGCAAGGCACTATATATATGCACCCACACACACACACATACATACATACATACATACATACATACGCACAGTACTGCATATGAGAAAAACATTAAATAATAGTATCTGTCATTTGTCCTTCTCATATATAGAGCGTGTAATAATGTAATTTATTGTGAAGATAGAATAACAGCCATCATTACACATAATTATTAGCTGCTATAAAAGGATGAGGATCATTACAGTTAAGATAACCAAATCAAACTAAGCTTTTTATTCCTTTAGTTAGCTTCTATCATTTTATGGTTTTTAATAATTTCATCATGATGAAGCAATTTTAGGAGACATCACTAGCTTAGAAAATAGAGGAAAAAATTTAAGAAAATGAAATTTTCCAAGAAATCTTAGAAGACTTTTTTACTTGATAAGATACAAATGCTTAAACAACATGTATAAAGTCAGTGCAGAGCTTATGCGTCGTAATTAAAGCATGACTGTGTATTTGAGTTGACAACCTTAATGTACACAGGGGGAAATGGTATGTCTGTGCGCCGATGATAATTTTATGCACATAACATCCCTGTGTAATCCCATAGATGCACAGAATGTTTATCTGGCAATCATTTAAATAAGACTCAAGCCCACTAGGGTGAACATCTAGCCTGTTCGGTCTCACATATATATAGATACAGAAAGAGAGACAGAGAGTTATCATTTAATATTTGTTAAATATTACTGTTGCAGGTGCTACATGGCTCCTGATCAAAGGCTCAGAAGTGTTTTTGCTTGCACTGCAACTGTTCCTCTGCTAGATGGCAGCAAGGAGCAAGTTCAGCCTGAAAACATGCATCCCAGCTTCATTTAAATGCAGGTTAGTGATCTGTAGAAAAGAGAAAGTCGACTTTTTTTCCTCACTCGCTCTCTCGAGTTAGAAGCTTGGCTCATGTAACATCAGATTTAAAACTGAAATGGCTGATCTGACTATGCGTACAAGAGAGGCCGGAAATGTTTTGGGTCTACAATACTTTTAACATTCTTTTCACACGGCTGCTCGCCGCTAAGGCCATCTAGAGCTAGTCGGGGCTCCGCGGCATTGTGTTGCATAGGCGTATAAAAGCATGTACGGCGGCGGGTAGCGCGGCTTCTCAACCACTGCTAAAGCTGAGCACATCAAAGCAAAGCTGGGGAATCAGAGGAATCCCTGCATCATTTCAGATAAGGGCTAAGTTCCATTTAGTGGCTTAGCCACATAGGGTGAACGGCCCCTCTTTTTCTCATCTCTTAGCGGTTAGACTAGCCATCTTATCTATCGCCCAGCTATGTGCCTTGGTTTATTCAGGGTGCTGTTTACCTGCTTTCTCGTGGCTATTTTTGTGTTTGCCGCAGCTACCTTTGTACTTCCAGTTTGCCATTTTCTAAATGGCTGTATAAAGGTCCTAAATTGGCCAATTGTACACGCGCACGCTCGCAGATCAAAGCTCTCAAAGAGTTTTCATGTCTAATGTTGCGTGGAGGGTTGCTGCTAGCGGGAGGGGCGAATGCTAATTGACGTCCTTAATCGGTTTATTGAAAGTCAGACCCACTTGTTTGAGAAAAGCGTCTTTGACAAGCCTCTCTTAATTATGCAGTGATCACAAGGTCGATGTATTGAAGTAACTTGCACTATCGCAACCAATGTGTTATGACTAGGCTTCAGCACCAAAAGCGTTTAAGGTGTCCGAGTGTCTCTACGCTTTTGTTTCGAGTAGCAGTTGACCTCTTAACGCTGACTTAAACTGACGGTTTCCCTCAGGTTCTCATTAGTCCATTGTTTGATTCTACTAGCTAGACTTGGCTAGCAATCATACATCCTTTCATTTTCAACTCCGCCTCGGCTTTAAGACACGAAGAGAGCGGCTGAAAAATGAGACGCACAATGGCTCGTTTGTCTGTTACCTTGGACTGTTTGTGCAATATGTCATCCCCTCCTTTCTTTTATACGTGTGAAGGCACTCATAATGTTTCTCATGACAGATCAAATGGAAAGTGACAGTAGGAAGTTATGTATAGCCACAGGGACACCATTACACATGGTAAAATATGATCCGTGCTCCGCTCCGTGTCTATGAAGTATACAAATGGCTTTTAATACGCACTTCTAAGCATCATTAAGGTTTTGTGTGGCTCACCGTCTGGTTGCAATGAGTGGCATACTCATTACGACTTTACTTTTGCATAGACACAGGCATTGGTTTTATTCTGTGTGCAGTTGTGCGTCTCATTCAGTGTATTTATGCGGCGGTGGGAGGCAGTGCCTGTTCAAAAGTGTATGATGTGATTTAAAAATGAATGGAACAACTAAGGTGGAACAATTAATTGTTGTTTTAATCAATTTTATTTTCTAATGTGTATAACTTTGAAAAAGAAATGAACCCAGAATAATTTTATCAGATATAAAAGGCTCCTTTCATTAGTAAGCTGACCAATGAGAATTTAAATAATGAATGTTGTTTGCTTCTGATAGGCTAAAGTAATAAAAATTGAAACATGGCAGTTTAATGTGTAGTCCTAAAACTCAGGGGGGAAGAAAAGAATTTTTGAGCCACAGGTTATATTGGAATTTCTAATTGGTTTTTAGAATTTATTTATTATTATAACAGTTTCCAGTTTATTAGCAGAATAAGATACTTTAAAGTAACTCTACTATACATCTACTATATATATTGCTATAGATAAAACAAATGAAAAATGTAATAAAAACAAACGACTTTTCTTTTTGGCATGGATTAGCTTGCCAGATCAGTCTAAAAATCATTAACAAACGCTTTTAGTATCATGTTTGTAATTAAGTGAAAACAAGTGACAAACAAAGAGAAAGATCTTACAAATTTGAAACACAAAGACGTATATAAATTTGCCGTAATGAAAGTGAAGTATGAAATTCGTAGGTGAGTAACATACATTTGAGGTCAAAAGTTTACATCCCTCTTTCAGAATCTGCAAAATGTTAATTATTTTACCAAAATAAGAGGGATCATACCAACTGCATGTTATTTACATACAGTCCACAAGAGGAAATAATAGCTGAATTTAGAAAAATGACCCAGTTCAAAAGTTTACATCCCCTTGATTCCTAATACTGTGTTGTTACCTGAATGATCAACAGCTGTGTTTTTTTGTTTAGCTATAGTTGTTAATGAGCCCCTTGTTTGTCCTGAACAGTTAAACTGCCTGCTGTTCTTCAGAAAAATCCTTCAGGTCCCACAAATGATTTGGCTTTCCAGCATTTTTGTGTATTTAAACCCTTTCAAACAATGATTGAATGATTTTATGATCCATCTTTTCAACAACTGAGGGACTCCTATGCAACTATAACAGAGGGTTCAAACGCTCACTGATGCCCCAGAAGGAAAAACAACGCATTAAGAGCCAGGGAGTGAAAACTTTTTGAATTTTAAGATCAGGGTAAATTGAACTAAATGAAAAAAATATGATATTTAGGCAAAATAAGAAATGTAGCTGCCAATGTTTTTCAATTCCTATTGAGAGTTCCTGAATGAATGCCTCGTGAAATAACAATTTTGGCCACTTTAAAACAGTTTTGAGGAAGAAGAAACATGAGAAATACTGAGTGAAATTTGGAAGCTTCTCAAGGCAGTGACTGAACCATTTGTAATTATTACAATATTTAGAGTAACAAAAAAAAAAGAGAGAGAGAGAGAAAGAGAGAACGTATAAGACTAATAAACTAAATAGAAACTGATAAAAAAAAAATAGAGACTAATAAAAACTAAATAGAAGAATTAAATAAATAAAAATAAAAATAAATAAATAACACTCCCACTTTATTTCATGTCGAGCTCCAGGCAATACCTTCCCTCAAAAGAGCTGAATCCCATGTGAAGTACTGCAGATGCTTTAAAGTGCCATCTGTGACAACTGCTACTGGCTGTTTCAGAGTTCTGCAAGAACAAACACCTTCAAACAATAACAGTGCTACTTTATGTAACCATCTATATGTTCTCTAAACATGTTCTTTGAGTTCATATGCTGTTTCTACTTTTACCAACTGACTTAACAACTGTTTGAATCCAGTATGTGAATAGACGCTTCCAGTAAATGTTTAATGAGGTTTTTAGTATGATAAGTAATATGTTGGCGGAGGTGGTTTTGATCTTCTGTGAAGGATTTAACTGAACAAGTCTTTGTGCAGCAGTTGATAAATCTAGTATGTGATAGCATTGCAGTTTGTCTTCATTTGGCCTTTTTCAAATGTCGTTTATCAAATTGGCGTTTATCAAATGTCAAAGGTGCTTTTTTCATATGACAGTTGAAATTTTATTAAAAATAATAATTATAATAATAAATGCATATTATAGACAGTCAGGATTTGAAGTTTTGTCTACTTGTACTTAAAAAAGATTGAAAATAACAATAATTATGAACCACCGTGCATTCACCGTTATCTCCAGGAACAAAACACTGCACAAAAACAGACATGAAAAGAAAATGTTGAATTGCCTCAATCTCTTATATGTGACCCTGGACCACAAAATCAGTCATAAGGGTCAGTCTGTCAAAATTGAGGTTTATAATCTAAATAAATAATCTAAAAGCTGAATAAATAAGCTTTCCATTGATGTATGGTGTGTAAGGATAGGATAATATTTGGCCGAGATACAACTATTTGAAAATCTGGAATCTGAGGGTGCAAAAAAATCTAAATACTGAGAAAATCGCCTTTAAAGTTGTCCAAATGAAGTTCTTAACAATGCATTATACTAATCAAAAATTTTTAAAAATTACATTTTTATATATTTACAGTAAGAAATTTACAAAATATCTTCATGGAAAATGATCTTTACTTAATTTCCTAATGATTTTTGGCATAAAATAAAAATCAATAATTTTGACCCATATAATGTATTTTTGGCTATTGCTACAAATATACTCCAGCGACTTAAGACTGGTTTTGTGGTCCAGGGTCACATATATGCTGCGTGTGACTCAACCTGACCTTTGACCCAGAGAAATGGTATGTATTGTATACAATGGAAGACATTGTATGTGCGAAGTGAAAGTTTTGGACAGCGCAGTGCTTCTCCAGTATCTTTCTAGAGCCTTTTTTTAATATATCAGTGTTATGATAGATTGTCATTGCAGCATATTGCATGATCGTATATTCTCAAGAAGGATGAATACCGCTTCTAATACCCGCAGCTTTTGTTAAATCCATGTTTTAATTAATACAGGCTTAGGAGAGATGATTCTTTCTGCCAGTTATTAAGAAATACTTTCAGGCTTTTAATGCCTAATTTCCCCTAGTTCAATTTATCCTTATCAGTGGTATATGAGTATATAACTTGACCATGAAGGCCAATGCGGTGGAATTAGGTAACACCTGAATGCAGTGTTTAACACTAACCATTTATAATAATACGTACTGTGTATCACTCATTATAAGTGCTGAGGAAGACTGTGTGTACAGTGTCCAAAAGGTCTGATTAGCAATTGCCACTAGTCATTTTTCTAATTTAATCTTATCTATATACAAATATGAGTATATAATATCAGCATACCAATTTGAATTAACGAATCTATAAGAATCAAATTAAATACTATTTGTTTGGCTCCCATTTGCATTAATGTCAGCAGCACTTGAACTGCACAAGCATCAAGCATCTTGTTCTTTAATAGACGCAAGAACATCTGACTCATGATTCATTCGATTTAAAGGGATAGTTCACCCAAAAATGAAAATTCTGTCTTTAATTACTCACCCATGTCATTCCGAATCTGTAAGACCTTCGTTCATCTTCGAAACGCAAATTAAGATATTTTTTATGAAATCCGAGAGCTTTCTGACCCTGCATAGACGGCAGTGCAACTACCATGTTCAAGGCCCAGAAAGGTAGTAAAGACATTGTTAAAATCCTTTTTAAATTAATTAATTTATATATTTTGTATTTGGCTGTTCAACAGCTGTGTATCCAAAACAGCACAGAACAGGTTGTCACGTCATTACTAACAGCGATAAACCTCTTATTTTCTGTTTAGCACAACTAAAACGATCAATCGACAGCTATGGAGAAGCTTTGGGTAATACTCAACAAAAACCCTCACTCTTCTCGCATGCTCCAAGCTAGATCAATATGATCTTTAATGAAGTGAAAAGAAAAGGTTTAAACACACATAGAAAAGCAAACCAGAGTGAGACAATATCTTTGAGTAAATGCCTGTTTAGATGTTCATTTGCCTTTAAAGCATCATCGTACACGCTAAAAAATGATTTAATTAGGCGCAATTTTATAACATATTTACATTTTTTTTCCCCCTTTGAATATTTATAAAGCCTATGTGATTTACAATTAAACTTATTTCAACACAACCGTTACGTTAACTTGTTAAACTCAGGTTGCTGCCTAGTTTTGAACATGTTTACTGTTTTATTCAAATGAGGCTGTCTGGATTTGCTGCAGTTTATCTTGCCTCTTGCCACAGCCCTCCCTCCCTCTCTCTCTCTCTCTCCATTTTTCCATCTCTCCTCTCTTATTTTGACTCTGAGTTCCTTGCTGAGACACTTTGATATTCTTTAGCATGAATCACAGCCACACCTCTTCTTTCCTCTCTCTTTCCCTCTCTCTACCTCTCTCCATCTCCACATTGTCAATCTTTTATCTCCCTGCCAACAGAGGAGCAATCAATGATATGAATATTTTGTAACCGCTGGCAAGGAATCGTACCATCAACTGTACTGCATCCTAGAGGGCTTTGCGGTGTGTTTTGTTTATGTTTTAGTGATGTGGAGTCAGAGAATGTGTTTGATAAGCCCCCAGGTAAAAGCAAAAGAGTTAACACAGCCCACAAGCTCTAATATACTTGGAGAGCAGAAGAACATGTTCATTTCTGCAATTAATATTGGCTGAATAACACATTCAAAACAAGAAATTTACTTTTTTTCACTTCCTCAGGCAGTTGTTTTCCCTCACTTCCCAATGTTATATTTTTATATTTTGAGACATATGAGATAAGACATTTATTTTAATGGATTTATGGAATGACTGCTGATATTATTAAGTTTATTTTAAGTACAAATGTGAGATTCAGATACCTGTGGAAGCTATTTCTGACACTGAATAAAAAATTAAAAAAGGTAATTGCCACTTTTTATCTCACAATTCAGACTTTTTTTTCTCAGAATTGTGAGTTTATATCTTGCAATTATGACTTTTTCTCAGAATTGTGAGTTTATATCTCACAATTCTGACTTTATAATTTATAACTTTGAGTTAAGTCCGAATCTTTTTTCCCCTCAAAACTGACCTCATAAGAAAAAAATAAGAATTGCGAGGTAAAGAGTCAGAATTGCGAGTTTCTGTCTTGCAATTCTGACTTTATCTCTCATAAATGTGAGTTTATAGCATGTATTTCTGAGAAAAAGTCAGAATTGCAAGAAAAAAAGTCAGAATTGTGAGTTTTTATCTTGCAATTCCGACTTTATTTCTCACAAATGTGAGTTTATAGCATGTATTTCTGAGAAAAAGTCAGAATTGCAAGAAAAAATTAAGAATTGCGAGATATAAACTTGCAATTGCGAGAAATAAGTCAGAATTGCACGTTTTTATCATGCAATTTTGACTTTATTTCTCGCAATTGTGAGTTTATATCATGCAATTCTGAGAAAAAAGTGGGGCTGTTTTTGTGATTTTGCTGAGAACATATTACCTTTGAAGCCATAGCAGAATTGTTGCAGATCTCAGA